>JABUQX010064551.1:40000-58643 GCA_015478945.1 Trachelipus rathkii
ACTAGCTATTCGACAGGGAAGAAAGTTTGTTATCTGTTTTTTGTCTTTGATGGTCATGTCATGTCTGTGTTTAAAACTTTGTCTCTTAAAATGTGGCGAGTGACTGTTCAAATGCCTTGTTAATGTCTGTTGCTATAAGGAGTGTACGTCGAGAGGGGGGAGGAGTTTTGTTAAAATCCGTGAGAATATGTTGAGTTGGATTGGATAGGAGAGTTTTAGTACATAGCTTTTGACGAAAACCAGTCGTGAATCTGATAGTGGATAAGGGAGTGCGGGGAGGGGGGGGAATTGTGAGGAGGATTAATTATTCAAATACTTTGGATATTGTAGAAAGTAATGATGTAGGTCTGTACGAACTTGGTTTATTAGGTGATTTGTTTGGCTTTAATATTAGTATCATTTGAGCATACTTCCATATATTTGGTAAAGTGCTGGTTTGCAATGTACCGTTAAATATTTGTGTTAGGTGCTGTAGTAACCTTGGTTGCGAGGTGTTTGAGGTGAATATTGGATAGCCTATATTGTCAGATCCTTTTGTTTGATAGTTTTTAAGGGTTTTAATAATATTGAATGCTTCAAAGGGAGTTTTGGTTGTTTTTCGACCTATAAGCAGTTTAATTATTTGTCTCTTAGTGGGTTTGTGAGTTTGTGACTAATTTTTGAATTATGTGACATAAAAATATTGCATTGTTTTTTTTTTTGGGGGGGGGGGGTTGGGAACTTTGTTGTTTTGTTGACAGATGGCGTCGTGGGTTGGTGGTGATTGAGTGTGTGTCAAGTGTGAATTTTTTTTTTTATTCTACTGAATATTTTTGTTGTGTTGGTCTTGTGATTTAGTGTTTGGGTATACTTTTGCCAGCTCTTTTTCTGAGTTAAATTGATTAGATTTTTTTATTCAAATGTTGGCCGAGCACTAGAATTTTGCGCACCGCACCGCATCGCATTAGGGTGAGCACACCACGTACCGCACCTCACCGCACCAAAAGTCATTTTTCTCGCACCGCACCGCACCGCATCTCTGTTTCAATGCGTACCGCGCTCCGCACCACGCACCGCATCTCTATATTTTAAAAATTGTACCACACTGGTACGCTGGATTTGTGTGGCGCACCGCACCGCACCGCACCAAAAAGAGCGCAACACGCACCGCACCGCACCAAAATGAGCGCAACACGCACCACACAGCACCGCACCTGGTACGTCGGCCAACCCTAGTTTATTCTATTGTTGAGGTCCGTGATTTGGTTTAATTGGTTTCAATTCTGTTGTTATTTTGTCCGAGGGAGTTCCTTTGTTTAATAAGAATGTCGATTTCTGATCAAAAGTTTTAATTGAATGGTTTTGTCGTGGCCAGTTGGGATGAATTTCTTAGACGCTTTTACAATTAATTATAGAAGTGTTGAATTGTTTTTTTTGAGAAAGGTAAAATCGGCTATTTGCAAAGAGTGTAAATCTTGTTCTATGAGGTTTATGAACCTGCGAGTTTGCTTTCATGTGGTTAATATGTTTAAAAATAAACTGTGTATGTAGGATGTTTATATTGAATTGTGATTAAAATAGTATGTGACCTGAGGAGAGAGTAAGAAAAGTTTGCCAGGTTCTGGTGAATTAAATTTGGGAAGAGGAGATGTCAGGGTAGGGTTCTGGTTGATTTAGTTCTGGTTGAATAAGTTCTGGTTGAATGGTTCTGGTTGAATAAGTTCTGGTTGAATAAGTTCTGGTTGAATAAGTTCTGGTTGAATGGTTCTGGTTGAATAAGTTGATTTCGGCTGTCGAAGATACTGAGTGAATGTAAGTTGTCCATAAGTGCATCACCCCTTGGTGTGTGTGAGAGTTATATATTATATATATATATAATATATATATTATATAATATATATATATATATATATATATATTATATATAATATATATATATATTATATATAATATATATATAGATACTTTCCCTTTAAAAGGATGTTAACGATTATATATCGAAACGAGCATGTAACAAGTTCTGTTTGTAATTGTTGAGACAGTATAGAGAGGTAGGGTGGATGGTGTAACAGTTTTTTTTTTTTATTTTTTAAACTAAATGAATACCCAAGATTAAATCGCAAGATGGAAAGAGTCAGGCTCTCTCGGCCTCGGGCGGGGGACGACGGGCCCCTCTGTCCCACCGTCGGCTCGAGCCCTTAATAAAATAAATAAAAAAAAAATTAAAACAAAATTAACAATATTAAAAAATTAAATGATAATAATAAACAACAATGTGGCAATTTTCTCTTTTTCTATTGGAGTTTAAGTTAAACACGTCACAGTGCATGGTTAGACGATTAGTGTTCAGCGATATTTCGAAATCTGCATTTTTATGTAACATCCTTTTAAAGGGAAAAGGCCTATAATAATATATATATATATATATATATATATATATATAATATGTATATAATTTGTATATAGTTATATTTATTTTGTATAGAATATTAGATTGTTTGAGGGTTACATATATAGTTTGAATATGGAGAGTGTTAATGAGCTCCCAAGAGAAAATCATGTTATTAAAGGGTTCTTTCTTAGAGGTTGAAGAATCCCAAAGCAGTTTCCAATGAAAAAATTTCGCTTCGCAAATAAATTGACTTTCAGCCAAGTTATTTTTCGCGTTCGTGGTCGGCCGAAGCGTGTTAAAATTATTATAAAAAGAAATGAGTGCGTGTGTGTTGTGTGTGAAGGTGTGTGTGAGGGAGGGATGTGTGTATAGGTGTGTGTGTGTATGTGTGCTGAGTGTGTGTGTGTGTGTGTGTGGTGTGTGTGTGTGTGTGTGTGCGTGTGTGTCCTGTGAGTGTGTGTGTGTATGTGTGTGAGAGAGAGAGGAGGAAAAAAATGTAATCAGATTTTTAGAAACACACACACACTCAAACATCGCTTCAACTTGTAGGGTTGTTTAATAAAAAGTTCTATTATTTATATTTTTAATATATATATATATATATATAATATATATATATATATATATATATTATATACTATATATATATATATATATATTATAATATATATATATTATATTATATTATATATATATAATTTATATATTTATATATTATATATATATATTATATATGGCTTATATGTATTTCATTAACAGGGGCCCCCCCCCCAAAAAAAACAATTAAATTATTTTTTGTTTTTTTTTTCCAATCAGATGATCTCAAAAACTACAATAGCTACAGGAAAAGGAATAACATTGCTGGAATCGCTAGTCCAATTTTTAGTGCGGAAATGTTTTTAAAAAAATAAGAAAATAAAAAATAAAAAAAAAACAAATCCTCAAAAACTACAATAAATACAGCGAAAAGAAATACATTTTAGGAATACTTGTAAAATTATTTAGGAAAATGAAAAAAAAAATAATAAAAATAAATTAAAATAAATAATTGGCTTTTTTTTTTTTAGGAGCAGGGAACATAATATTATATTTTATATATATATCTATATATATATAATATATATAAATATATATATATATATATTATATATTATATATATATATATATATATATATATATATACTAATTATATAAGTATTATATATATATATAATTATATATTTATATTATATATATTGATTGGCTAAAGGGTATTACCACGGCAATGATAGGGCTCGAGCCGACGGGAAACACAGGGGGAGGGGACGTTTTCCATAGGAGGGGCGGAGGAACCCCGCGACACCCAAATACCAAAGAGGGGGGGTTTCCGGAGACCCTCCCCGGAGGGGGGGAATTAGTCCTACCCCGTAGTTCCCCGGAAGGCCGAGAGATCCCGACTCCTGCCATCGGTGCGGTATACCCTTGGGGTATTCTTTAGTATAAAAAAAAAAAAAAACAAAATTTTTTTTAAAGTTTTTTATTTTAAAGAAAAACCAAAAAAAAGGTCTCTAAATAGGCTCTCTAATCATATTTACTATAATATAACAATAATTTTTTTATTTTTTTATTTTTTTTACATTTTTCCTATCTAAACTTACCAGGATTCGCGAAAAATGTATTCCTTTTCACTGTAGCTTAATGTAGTTTTTGAGATTTTTTTTTTTTTTTACAATTTTCCGCACTAAAATTGGACAAGCATTCCAGCAATGTATTCCTTTTCCTTTAGCTTTTGTAGTTTTTAGATATGAGAATGGAATTAAAGGAATTTTTTCCTGTTAATGAAATACATTCTTTCCTATATCATATATATATATTATATATATTATATATATATATATATATATATATATATATATATATATATATATATATATATATATATATATATATATATATATATATATATATATATATATATATATAAAAGATTTAGTGCTACTTTGTTTTCGCACGTTAATATGTATTTATTTAGGCTATCCCCTAATTTATTCACTGGGATGGATTTTTTAAACTATTTTATTAAAAAAATTTTAATTATACTAATACACTTAATTAAATATTCAATATTCTCTTCTTAAGTTTCCAAGCTTTCGTGGAGTCTTCTTCCCACCTCTTTCAGGGAACTTCAAAAGAGAATGAGATATATATTATTTTGAAGTTCCCTGAAAGAGGTGGGGAGAAGACTCCACGAAAGCTTGGAAACTTAAGAAGGAGAATATTGAATAATTAATTAAGTGTATTAGTAAATTAAAAATGTTTTAAGAAAATAGTTTAAAAAATCCATCTCAGTTAATAATTTAGAGGATTGTCGTATATATATATATATATATATATATATATATATATATATTTATATATATATATATATATATATATATATATATATATATATATATATATATATATATATATATATATATATATTTATATATATCATTATTTAAATACTGTATATTATATATATTTAATATATATATATATGGGGTTATATATATCGCCCAATATACATAAATATATATATATATGATATATATATATATATATATATATATATTATATATATATATATATATATCCACACCAAAACGTAAGGATTTATATAATATATATATATATATATATATATATATATTTATTTATTTATTCATATCACCATTTCTCGCAAGGCTGCAAGGTGGTGTTGGTGGTTAAGTTTTTAATTAAAACTATCACCACCATTCAAGAAAAAGAAAATATAATGGAAGGGGGTTTTCAGCCCCTTGCCACCAGGCGAAGACAATTTTGAAATTTTCTTCGTATGATTCGGCTACTCCGAATAATGCAGCTTCACGTTCGTTATAATTCAATATTTCAAATTTCTTCTTTTTGTAATTTTGTATTTAATATTTAATTAAAAATGTCAAAAGAAATGTGGCCGAAAAAATTGCAGCTCCTCCAACTCGTATTTCTATAATAAAAATAATTTAAATGTTTAAATTTTTGACGAAATTCTGATTCATAAATAAAAAATTTCTCTTTTAAAGTAATTACTTTAACCACGGACCAAAGATGTTACACTCTTCTGGAAATACAGTTCTAATCTCAAGACACTTTTCAACAACCTTCTCATATTTTCATTCTACTTCAAATTCAAATTCTCCTTTTGTCCAATCTTCCATCTGGCTCTTCTCCTTTTCGCTTCCCTTCTAGTTTTTACTGCAACCTAACTCACAGGAGATTTTACTCTCCATCAGCGGGATACGAACACTGGACTCCGCGTTGCAGAGTTAACAATAACCGGATGCTCTAACATATATATATATAATATCTATATATTATATATATATATATATATAATAATTCATATATATAATATATATTTATATATATGTAATATATATATATATAATATATATATATATATATATATATAATTAATATAAATATAATAAATATATATATCTATATTTATATATATATATATATTTAATGTAACTGGTTATAGAAGGAATAAAGAGAGATTTTATAGTTAAGAATTTAAAAAGAGTGAGGAATTCGAATGCAATTCTTAACAATATTTTTATGGCGTTAATGAGAAACTGAGTCAGTTATTTTCCATTTAGAAAATCCTTCTAGAAATCCTCCTACTCTTTAAAGGGAAAGATAAAACAAACAAACAGACGGATTAGGAAGTCCACACAATCCCAAGTTCCATTAATTAATAAATCACTGACCTTGGTGTCGGTGTCCACTGTCCAGACTGAAGAATAAAAATATATAATATCAAACATGACGACAGTGAAATTTGTAACCATTTGACAACGTCAGATAATAACCATTTTTATTAATGATATTCAGAAACAAGATTTACTTCATTTTTAAAGAAGAAAAGCAGAACAAGAAATAAATTATATTGATCACCTTTCCTGTATAATCAACATGGAGAAAAAACTGTCTCAATACTTCGTGTTCATTTGTGCTTCGTCAGAAAAAACTTTTCTACGTGACAGGAATTTTCTTGCTTCGTACAACTTAAACAAGTAGAGAAAAACAATAAAGAGGATATATATATATATATATATATATATATATTATATATATATATATATATATATATATATTATATATATATATATATATATAATATATTATATATATATATATTATATATATATATATATATATATATATATATATATATAATATATAATTATATATATACTATATATATATTTATGATATATATATATATATATATTATATATATAAAATATATATATATATATATATATAAATTATATATATATATATATATATATATATATATATATATAGTGCTATATATATATATATTATATATATATATATATATATATATATATAATTTAATATATATTATATATATATATATATATATATATATATAATATATATATATTTATGTAATATATATATATATATATATATAATATATAATATATATATATATACTATATATATATATATATATATATATAATATATCATATATATATTATATATAGAAGAGAGAGAGGAGGAGAGAGAAGAGAGAGAGCAGAGAGAGATAAAATACTCCTTTGAGGTGACTCTTTCAGCTTACCAGAATGTAGACCCGGGCCCTCGCAGACGGTATGCCAAGCGTGTTACCACTAGACCAACGATGAGCTAAAAAACACGGCGACTTAAACCTAAAAGAGTGCTCTAATTTCAAAGGCAACACAGGACCCATGTAAGGAGCCACTCTAGATCGGTAAGTACATTTTGTTATAGATGTAAATACTGCAATTAAATCGAACCAGTTCAGTTTGTTTAGATAAATAACTCCTTGAAGTGATTCTTTCACCTACCAGGATTTAGACCCCGGGCCCTCGGCAGACGGTATGCCAAGCGTATTACCACTAGACCAACGATGAACTGAAAAGAAACGCGACTTAAACCTAGGAAAGAGTGCTCTATTCAATAGGAATAAGGACCGCCTGGGAGGACAGATACCTCAGCCGCGCATCTCCGCTCACACTCGGTCAAAGGTAACACAGGAACCATGTAAGGAGACCACTCTAGATCGGAGTACATTTTGTATAGATGTAAAATACTGCAATTAAACCGCAATTTCAATTTGTATAATAAAAATAACTCTTTGAGGGACTCTTCACTTACCAGGATTAGATCACGGGAGTAGTAATAGATGGATTTCGGAGGCCGCTGGTCATTTTGACCAACGGGATTTTTACCTGCCCTTGACCTTTTTGACCGCGACCTTTTTGGGCCTTGACCTTTTTTCGCCCAAATCTTTTTGAGAACCCAAATTTTTTGAGAACCCTAATTTTTTGGCAACCCTAATTTTTTGGCAACCCAATTTTTTTCGGCAAAACCCTAATTTTTTGCAACCCTAATTTTTGCCAAAACCCTTCGAAGAAGGGTTGCGCCAAAAGGTTGCTAAGAACCTGTTGTACGTACCCCACCCTTAATTTTTTCGACCAACCTTTGGTGTTCCATGGGTCATTTTTTGGCCCACGGTAATTTTTGGCCACCCTTTTAGGGGCTTAGCCCGTTTTGATGTTCTTTACCTTGTTTGACCATGATATTACGGCCTTGACCTTTGCATTATTACCATGGGTCAATTTTGCCCACGAATTTTTGGCTGCCCTTAGGCCTTAGCCCGTTTTTGATGTCTTTACCTTGTTTGACCATGATATTTCGGCCTTGACCTTGCCATATACCATGGGTCAATTTGGCCCACGGTAATTTTTTGTTCCTTCCTTTAGGGCTTAGCCCTTTTTGATGTCTTAACCTTGTTTGACCATGATATTCGGCCTTAACCTTGGTATGGCAACCCTAATTTTTTGGCAACCCTAATTTTTTGGCCACTCGTGTCCCACCCGTCACATATTTCGTTCCTAACTTAAACGTATGTATCTAGTGATGTTCTATTAGTGTTCTATGAGTATCAGATGAGTGCAGGAGTGAGTGCCAGGTGAGTGCCAAGTGAGTGCCAATGAGTGCAATGAGTGTCAATGAGTGCCAAGTGAGTGCCAATGAGTGCCAATTGAGTGCAACATAGTGACCAGAAGGAGTGCCACATAGTGCCAACTTAGTGCCACTTTTTTCAAGCCTTTTCTAGCCTGCCCCTGAGCCTAGAATAGCCCTATTATGGGTGTCTACCCCTCTAGGTTATAAGGTATGAGGAATCGATTGGTGTATATTACAAGTTGCTAGGATGCTTCCTACTATGACTTAGTCTTTTTCTAACACTTATACACACTATTTCACTTATACACACATACACTATGACACGTATACACACAATTCACTATCGCACTTATACAACACTATGACACTATATACAATTACACTCGTCCATAGACACTTACACATTATAATAATAATTATATTTGATGCCTCAATTTGCCTCAACTTTTGATGCCTCAGCTTTGATGCTTCAGCATTGATGCCTCAGCATTGATGCCTCACCTTTTAATGGATTGATGCCGCAGCATTGATACATTTTCAACCTTTTCTAGCCTTTTCGACCTTCACCAAAGAAATAGCTAATATTGACTGTCTTCCCCTAGTTCATAAGCGTACCATCAGGGTGCCGCATGCGCCCTCCGCGCGAAGGCCCACGACCCCGCACCCACAGGTGCGACCCGGCCGCGTCCCCGCACGCAGCTTCCGCCCGCCGCGTGCGGCCGCAGGCGCAATACGCCGCGTTCCGCCCGCCGCGTGCCGCGGCGCAATATTCTAGCACGAATGAAATATATATATATATATATATATATATATTTACTATGAGTCATTCATTTTTATTTCATATTTAAATATTTTATTTAATGTTTTTCTTTTATATTTTTATAATACCTTTTAATTTATAAATTTTTAAAAATTGGAAGTAAGAAGAAAAAAACAGAGTGTCTGAATATATAAAACATTTTATTTTTTAACTACAATTGTACGAAATTTTATAAAAACATTAACATTACATTCCTTAAAAGCAGTAAATCCGTAAATCAATAGAGGTGTTAACTAACACCTAAGGGATAGTATGCTTTTGTTTTTACTGCTTTACTGCTTTAACTCTCTGTTTTACTGCTTTAACTCACTGCTTTACTGCTTTAACTCACTGTTTTACTGCTTTAACTCATATATTTATTAACATTACATACCTTAAAGCAGTAAATCAGAAAATCAATAGAGGTGTTACCTAACACCTAAGGAATTAGTGATGCTTTTGTTTTACTGCTTTTCAACTGCCCGCACTATTAACTTCGCTTTACCACTGCTTTAACTCACCCTAAATCTGCCTTTACACCAAACTCGCCCCTACCTATAAAACAACTCATATACATTACATACTAAAGCAGTAAACAGTAAATCAATAACGCTGTTTACATAACAACAAGGGGATTAGTATGCTTTTTTTTACTGCTTTACTGCTTTAACTTTCTGCTTTACTGCTTTAACTTTCTGCTTTACTGCTTTAACTTTCTGCTTTACTGCTTTAACTTTCTGCTTTACTGCTTTAACTCATATGTTTGATTAACATTACATACCTTAAAGCATAATCAGTAAACAATAGAGGTGTTACATAGCAACAAGGGGATTAGTATGCTTTTGTTTTACTGCTTTACTGCTTTAACTCATATGTTTTACTGCTTTAACTCACATATTTATTAACATTACATACCTTAAAGCAGTAAATCAGTAAACTCCAATAGAGGTGTTACATAGCACAAGGGGATAGTATGGCTTTTGTTTACTGCTATGCTTTACTCATATGTTTTCACTGCTTACTCAGTTTTTACTGGCTTTAACTCCATGTTTTATGCTTTAATCATATGTCTTTTAACTGCTAACTCGAGCTATGTTTTCTGTTTTAACTCATATATTTATTAACATTATGGTTTTTATTTTGTTTTAATACTTTTTATTTATTTTATTATTATTTTTATTATTTTTATTATTATTTTTTATTATTTTTTATTATTTTATTTTTTATTTTTATTATTATACTTAGTGTTATTTACTTCATGCCTATTGTTATTATTATTTAGAACACACATACACACACACACACACACACACACACACACACACACACACACACACACACACACACACACACACACACAACACACACACATTCACTATGACACTTATACACACATTCACTATGACACTTATACACACATTCACTATGACACTTACATTTACCCATAGACACTTACATATACACTTATACACACGCGGTCACACACACACACACACACAACTTACACTTATACACACATTCACTATGACACTTATACACACATTCACTATGACACTTACATTTACCCATAGACACTTACATTTACACTTACACACACACACACACACACAGATTTACTTACACTCACACACAGATTTACTTACACACGCAGATTTACTTACACTCACACAGATTTACTTACACTCACACACAGATTTACTTACACTCACACAGATTTTCTTACACTCACACACAGATTTACTTACACACACAGATTTACTTACACACACAGATTTACTTACACACACAGATTTACTTACACTCACGCACAGATTTACTTACACACACACACACACACACACACACACACACACACACACCGCACACTCACTTACACATATAACGTATAATTTATTAAAATTTTATGTTTTAATTAAACACGTACATTTATATTACTCATTCAAATATAACTAAAATTATTTCAAAGTTTCTTAAAACTTCTATAATAAATCAATCATTATCTTTGAACAAAGAATTTATTATTAACTGTTAATACTTTTTGTTTATAAATTTTATAACTATCAAGTTTTAAAATAACTTTTACTAAAATTTTATGAAATTTTATTAAAAACATATATTTTACGTACCTTAAAGCAATAAATCAGTAAATCAGTAAGGTCAGCCCCTAGCACCCCTCTACACCAAGCTATGCCACGTTTTTGTTCTATTGACTTACTGCTTTACATCATCTTAGGCCAGTAATAAGTATATAAAATAAACCAAAATAAGTTCTTTCTCCTAACTATAACTTGTATTTATTAAAGAATCATTTCTAAGTTTTTATTTAAAATAACAATTATTCCTTAATTTATATTATTCGCTGGATGTTAACTAAAAATATTTCAAAGTTTTTTTAAATAATTTGGATTTTCATTTATTATTATTATTTTATCTATTATTATTATTATCAATCACGAGAAAACACAACAACCCGCAATCCTTACAGATACAAAACTGACCTCTCTCTGTAAAATGTGTTGAAAATAACTACTTTTAGGCTTAAATTTAGGATAATCCTTTTTGATAGCCCGGGGCGATTTAGGCCTAATTCCAGGTCAAAATATATTTCAAACTGAACCATGCTGTAAAATGTGTTGAAATAACTACTTAAGGCCTAAATTTTAGCCGTAAATTTAGGATAAGCGTTTTTTGTATTCCCCCCTTTCATTTTTATTGGCTTTATTCTTGTAATGTTCTGAAATTTTTATATAACGAATGTCAAAAGGTAATTCCAGTATACACAAGAATCATTTGTTATTATTAATTTTTATAATATATTCAAACTTGAAACTGCTGGATCGGTAAATCCTTTAAGCCAAGGTAAGAAGGAAATGTCTTTCCTACTTAGTGATTGAGTCGGAGTAATCCTTATCTCTATATGACCTCGATGTTATTGGTCGAGAATTATTTATCGTCTTTTGAAATTAACTTTTGTTCCTTAAACTTGTATTTGAGTCAGGTTGTTTTAATTATCTTTTAGACCCCTATACTCATTTTTAAAATTCATGTCATTTAGCTGTTAGCGGTGCGCACAAGTTATCTGATTTGTATTAAAGTGTTTTTATTTTTTACTAAGGTATATCAAAATTTATAAATAAATACTTACACATTGAGGATATAATATAATTTCATAGAATGAATAATTAATTCATAGATTTAGTAGTAGACACGTGAAGCAAAACGCCAAGAGCGCCCGCAAGGTGACCCAGGCGGAACCGACGCATGAACCCGCCGCGTAATATTAACATAATTTTGTAATTTGTTCAAATATACCGTCCTATATTATGAATCGTTCCATTTTATTCTACTTGACATTTTTAATCTTTATTTATAGAAATACATTCACTGGTAAAGTTTGCTGAAAAAATATAGTTTGAAAGAACATATTTGTTTTGTAGAAAAGCAGTTTGTTTTATTTATTCCTAAAGTATAATTCCTTGAGGGAAATAAAACAAATACTCCGGCTGTGACGTAGGCCATGTTCCTCTTTGTGGTAGGCCTTTAAGATCTTATTACTTTAAGGCATGTAAAATGTTTTATATGCCTTAAAGCTACACCTATATACGACGTAGAGTTAATGTATAGAAGTTATCCCTTTTCAAGGTATGTCTTTACGGTTTTAATCTTCTCTATGTATAAGTTATGAAAAAAATTGTTTAATCTAAAATATTATTACATAATTACTATATTAATTAATTAAATACACAATGCGTGTACATGCATAACAAACTTCCCCTCATTGTACAAACCGTAATTTCTCTTTATGGATTTCCAGTATTGGTAATCATATTATTATTACTTCAAAATTAACATCCCGAATATGTAAGTTCATACTCTTCTATATCAGATTTGATGGCATTAGGCAACCATCGAGAATATTCCCCTTGGTTTGTAATAAACACTGATATACCAAGCTTTAATAAAACAATCGCGCGTGAACAAAACATGTTATAAGTTGTAAATATACCTTGTATACATACACAAGACTAATATATACATACTTGAATGGGACGTCCAAAAGATATCAACCTCTAGGATGTATGTCCTACCACTTTGAAATACCAACGCGCCATATTTTCGCCGACCGTAGTAATATTACGCCGGCGGGTTCATGCGTCGGTTCCGCACCGGGTCGCGCTTGCGGGCGCTCTTGCGTTTTGCTTCACGTGATCTACTATAAATCTAGTGAATTAATTATTATCTATTCTAGTGAAATTAATAATTATTCCTCAATGTAAGTATTTATTATAAATATGATATACACTTAGTAAAAATAAAAACCCACTTTAATACAAATCAGATAACTTGTGCACCGCTTAACAGCTAAAAATACTATGATTTAAAATGAGTTGGGTCTAAAAGATAATAAAACACACCTGCTCAATACAAGTTTAAAGAACAAAATTAATTTTCAAAAGACGATAAAATAATTCTCGACCAATCACATACGATGTCATATAGAGATATAATTCTCGACCAATCACAAGTAAGGAAAACATTTCCTTCTTACCTGCTTAAAGGATCTTACCGATTCAGCATGTTTCAGTTTGAAATATATTTATAAAAATAATAATAATAACAATGATTCTTGTCTATACTGGAATTACCTTTTGACCTGGTATTAGGCTTAAATCAGCATGGGATACAAAAAGGCTTATCCTAAATTTAGGCCTAAATCTAACGTAGTTATTGCACCACATTTTACAGAAAAAAGGTCAGTTTGAAATATATTTTGACCTGGAATTAGGCCTAAAAATCGCCCCGGGCTGCAAAAAGGATTATCCTAAATTTAGGCCTAAGGTAGTAATTTCAACACATTTTACAGAGAGAGGCCAGTTTCGTATCTGTAATGAGTGCGGGTTGTTGTGTTTTCTCGTGATGGATTGTCAATGTACATAGATAATAATAATAATAATAAAGAAAATCCGAATTATTTAAAAAAACTTTGAAATATTTTTTAGTTAACATCGAGTATGAATAATATAAAATGTAAGTGATTAATTGTTATTTTTAAATAAAAACTTAGAATGATTTAATAAAATACATGTTATGTAGCAGAGAAGAATTATTTGTTATTTTTATTACTGTATTACATGGCTAAGCATACTGAAAGCAGTAAGTTCAATAGAACAAAACGTGCATAGCTTGTGTAAGTGTGCTAGGGCTGACCTTAACTGATTTACTGATTTATTGCTTTAAGGGTACGTAAAATATATGTGTTGTTAATAAAATTTCATAAAATTTTAGTAAAAGTTATTTTAAAACTTTTATAGTTATAAATTTATAAACAAAAGTATTGAACAGTTAATAATAAATTCTTTAGCGATAAAATGATTGATTTATTATAGAAGTTTAAGAAACTTTGATAATTTTAGTTATATTTTGAATGAGTAATATAAATGTACGTGTTAATTAAAACATAAAATGTTTAATAAATTATACGTATATTTGTAAGTGAGTGTGCGTGTGGGTGTGGATGTGTGTGTGTAAGTAAATCTGTGCGTGAGGTAAGTAAATCTGTGTGTGTAAGTAAATCTGTTGTTGTAAGTAAATCTGTGTGTAAGTAAATGCTGTGTGTGAGTGTAAGTTAAATTCTGTGTGAGTTGTAAGTAATCTGTGTGTGGTGTAAGTAAATCTGTTGTGAGTGTAAGTAAATCTGCGGTGTAAGTAAATCTGTGTGTGAGGTAAGTTTAAAATCTATGTGTGATGGTGTGTGGTGTGTGTAAGTGATAAATGTAAGTGTCTATGGGTAAATGTAAGTGTAATAGAATGTGTGTATAAGTTAAAGTGTGTCTTGTGTGTCCGCGTTGTATAAGTGTAAATGTAAGTGTCTATGGTAAATGTAAGTGTCATAGTGAATGTGGTATAAGATGTCATATGAATGGTGATAAGTTCATAAGTGAATGTGTGTGGTGTGTGTTGTGTGTGTGTGTTGGTGTGGGTGTGTGTGTGTGTGTGTGTGTGTATGGGTGTTCTAAATAATAATAACATTAGGCATGAAAAATAACACTTAGTATAATAATAAAAATAAATAAATAAAAAATAATAAAAAATAATAATAAAATAATTAAAAATAATAATAAAATAAATAAAAGTATTAAAACAAGAATAAAAAACATAATGTTAATAAATATATGAGTTAAACAGTAAAACATAGTTAAACAGTAAAACATATGAGTTAAACCAGTAAAACATGATTAAAGCAGTAAAACAGAGTTTAAAGCAGTAAAAACATATGAGTTAAAGCAGTAAAGCAGTAAAACAGAAAGCATGACTATCCCCTTGGTTGCTAGTAACACAAATCTAATTGATTTACGATTTACTGCTTTAAGAATGATCAATGTTATAAATTATGTTGAGTTAAAGCAGATAAAGCAGTGAGTTAAGAGTCTAAAGCGTTTAAACAAAAGCATACTAATTCCCCTTGGTGCTATGCAACACCTCTATTGATTTACTCGATTTACTGCTTTAAGGTAGTATGTTATAAAATATGAGTTAAGCAGTTAAAGCAGAAAGTTAAAGCAGTAAAGAAGAAAGTTAAGCAGTAAAGCAGAAAGTTAAAGCAGATTAAAGCAGAAAGTTAAAGCAGCAAAAAGCGGAAAGTTAAAGCAGTAAAGCAGTAAACAAAAGCATACTAATTCCCCTTGGTGTTATTTTTAAACACCTCTATTGATTTACTGTTTACTGCTTTAGTATGTATTGTATATGAGTTAAAGCAGAAAAGCAAGTGAAAACAGTAAAGCAGAAAGTAAAGCAGTTTAAAAAGGCAGTTAAAACAAAAGCATACTAATCCCTTAGGTTTTAGGTAACACCTCTATTGATTTACTGATTTACTGCTTTAAGGTTAATAAACTTTAATTAAATATATGAAGTTAAAGCAGTAAAAACAGTGAGTAAAGCGTAAACAGTGAGTTAAAGCGAAAACAGAGAGTTAAACAAGTTAAAGCAGTAAAACAAAGCATACTAATCCTTAGGTGTTATTTAACACCTCTATTGATTTACGGATTACTGCTTTAGGTATGTAATGTTAATGTTTTTAATAAAAATTTCGTACAATTGTGGTAAAATAAAATGTTTATATATTAGACACTCTGGTTCTTCTTACATACATTTTTAAAAAATTTATAAATAAAAGGTATTAAGAAAAATATAAAAGAAAAAAATAATTTAATAAAAATAATTAAGTATGAAATAAAAATGAATGAATTATAGTAAATATATATATATTTCATTCGTGCGGGAATATTGCGCCTGCGGGCGCAGGCGGCGGTCGTTCGCGCGAAAATATTGCGCCTGCGGGCACGCGGGCGGGGGCGGGAAAACCGCGGGTGGGGACGCGCGGGTCTCGCACCTGTAGTGGTGCGGGGTTGTCGAGCCATTTCGCGCGGATGGGCGCATGCGGCGCCCTGATGGTACGCTTATGAACTAGGGGAGAAGACATCAATATTAGCTATGTTCTTTGGTGAAGGTAGAAAAGGCTAGAAAAGGTTAGAAAATGTATCCAATGCTGCGACATCAATCCATCAAAGTTGAGGCATCAATGAGCATCAATGCTGAGGCATCAATACTGAGGCATCAAAGTGAGCATCAAAGTTGAGGCATCAAAATATGCAACTATGGTGAGTGTAAGTGTAAGTGTCTCATGGACGAGTGTAAGTGTGTATAAGTGTCATAGTGTGTATTAGTGTCATGTATGGTTGTATAAGTGTCATAGTGTATGTGGTATAAGTGACTAGTGTGTATAATGTTAGAAAAGACTACATCATAGTTAGGAAGCACCTAGCAACTTGTAATATACACCAATCAATTCCTCAAACCTTATAACCTAGGGGTAGACACCCATATTAGGGCTATTCTCAGGCTCAGAGGGGAGGCTAGAAGAAAGCTTGAAAAAAAGTGGGCACTCAGTTGATATTGTCGGCACTCACTTGCACTATGTGGCACTCAACTTGCACTCATTTGGCACTCACTTGCACTCATTTGCACTCATTGGCACTCATTGGCACTCATTGCACTCACTTTGGCACTCACCTGCACTCAACCTGGGCACTCCTCAGAATATCATAGACACTAATAGCAACATCACTAGATACAACGTTCAAGTTAGAACGAAATATGTGACGGGTGGGACACGAGTGGCCAAAAAATAGCGTGGGCCAAAATGTGACCCATGGTATATGAAGGTCAAGGCCGAAATAACATGGTCAAACAAGGTTAAGACATCAAAAAGGGCTAAGCCCCTAAAGGAAGGACAAAAAATTACCGTGGGCCAAAATTGACCCATGGTATATGGCAAGGTTAAGGCCGAAATATCATGGTCAAACAAAGTAAAGACATCAAAACGCGGCTAAGCCCCTAAGGGTTGCCAAAAAATAACGTGGGCCAAAATTGACCATGGTATATGGCAAGGTCAAGGCCGAAATATCATGGTCAAACAAGGTAAAGACATCAAAAAGGGCTAAGCCCCTAAAGGGTGACCAAAAATTACCGTGGGCAAAAAATGACCCATGGAACACCAAAGGGTTGGTCGAAAAAATAGGGTGGGGTACGTACAACGGTTGCTTACGCAACCGTTTGGCGCAACCCTTCTTCGAAGGGTTGCAAAAATTAGGGTTGCCGAAAAAATTAGGGTTGCCAAAAAATTAGGGTTGCCAAAAAATTAGGGTTGCCAAAAAATTAGGGTTCTCAAAAAATTTGGGTTCTCAAAAAATTTGGGTTCTCAAAAAATTTGGGTTGCCCAAAAAGGTCAAGCCCAAAAAGGTCGCGGTCAAAAAAAAGGTCAAGGGCAGGTAAAAATCCCGTTGGTCCAAAAATGACCAGCGGCCTCCGGAATCCATCTATTACTACTCAGGGGCCCTCGCAGACAGTATGCCAAGCGTGTTACCACTAGACCAACGATCTTTTTAGCTCATCGTTGGTCTAATGGTAACACGTTTGGCATATCGTCTGCGAGGGCTCAGGATCTTATCATGGTTAGTGAAAAATCACTCAAGGAGTTATTTTATCTATACAAATTGAACTGCAGTTTAATTGCAAGTATTTATATATATAATATATATATATATATTATATATATATATATATAATATATATGTTATGCACATAATATTATTATGATTATATATATCTATATAAACATATATAAAATATATAATATATATATTATATATATATATATATATATATAAATAAAATAAAGAGTATAAACATAATTTATGATGTTAATATGTATTTGTTTACGGCAATCCCCTAATTTATTCAATTGGATACATTTTTTTAACTATTTTATTAAAAAAAATTTAATTTACTAATACACCATTAGTTAATTAGTTCATCATTCCTCCTTCCTAAGTTTCCAAGCTTTCGTGGAGTCTTCTCCCCACCTCTTTCAGGGAACTTCAAAAGAGAATGAGATATATATTTGT
>JABUQX010064552.1:0-10000 GCA_015478945.1 Trachelipus rathkii
CAAAGCAGTAAATTCACAGTTTCTTAAATCAGTAAATCACACCCCCCCCTCCCCTCCACTCCCTTCCTCACCCTTCCCATGATCTATTGATTAATTGAATAATTGATTCCGGTCACATTTCGAGTATCAATTTCGAGATAAATCATACATAGAAGAATACAGTATCATAAAACAGAAAGCAACGACATGATATGGGGCTTTAAGCGTACACAAAAGTTTTACATTAATAAGTTAAACATAGCATAAACCTTGGAAACTAAGAGATAATGTACAACGAACAACCTACAACCTTACGCACGATAAAATACTAAAATTACAAAGTTCCATAACTTAACACAGAGCGAGTGTAAAAGTAAAATAACACAGCGTAAAAAACGTTAACAACTAATTCACACATTTTTTATCAAGCATATCTGCTAACATATCAATTTAAGTTAGTACATTAACATGCATAAAATTTAACAAACATTTTCATAACCTGTCTAATTATCATACAGACCAAGCGAATATATCTAACGTTAATCAAAGTTTTTTGACGATTAAACATCGTAAGTATTTAACAGAAAATTCATCATAATAACCTTAACCTAACTATCATAATAATAATTTCAACGAATAATTGCAAAACATAACAATTATCCAACACGCTAAACTAAAATTAACAAGCTTTCTATCCAACATAACATCAAAAATAAGTTCTTTGAAATAAAATATTAATATAAAGTGTAATGTTTAAATAATTTTAAAGACAAAAATCATAACAGTGAAAATCAAACCACCTCCTCACTCTCTCCAACTCCACCCTTCCATGATCTTTGACATTTCTTCAGAGTCTATTCGAGAATATTTTGAGTAAACATAAAATAAAAATATACTTTATATACTGAACCAACGAATATTATGCTAAAGTAACACAATATTTACATCAGATAAGCTAACTATTAACTTCCTGAACTGTGAATTAATGTACAAACGACAAACGCTAACATACTTTACTGCACGGGAATATACACGCATACTTAACATACCAGTATCTGTAATTAACATTGCGATAAAGCAACTTAACCTATTCCATACATTTTCAAACTATCTGGAAGATATATTGTACTTTTTACCATAATAAGTTATGATTTAACAAAAATTTCATAACCTTGCCTAAATTTATCATACAGACCCACGAATATTTCCTAAGGTTTAACAAGTTCACATTCAGTAAAAGCTAGACATGTCTATAACCTGAACTACAGATATTAATGTACACACGATAAGAACTTTACATATTCACGTATAAAAATTGCTAACACTTCACAAAGTTCCCTACTTATTCAAAGCAGAAAGTAATCTAACTAGGACTACAAAAGCCTCAATTATTCCCCTTTTATCCAACATATGCCAGCAAACAGCTAAAAAGCAGTGAATTATCTAAAACTTAAAACAAAGTGACAAATCTATCAAGATTACCAGGCATCTTGAACTATTGAAATTCATTTAAAGTAAAACGAAGATGTTTTATCTCATTCAAATATTAAAAAAATCATTTTTGAAGCTAATGGAATGCAAACAACTAGGGACATAAGGCAAGAAATTCGTTCGGGCAAACCCTAAACCAATTACTCAACAAAAACTTAACCAAAGCCACACGTTATCTAGCACATCACTCCAGTTAAGACGCACAGTTATAATCTCATAGATTTTGATAAAGCATTAATCAAACATTGTTCATATTATTAATGGAAACAAAAGCAAACAGAATTAAACCATAGTTTATTATATAACTAACACTTTACAAATGAACGAAACCTACAATAGATATAAACATTTTGGAACTCACGATAAGACATTAAACATGTCTTGGGACATATGAATAAGATCTCAACCTACCCTCTACAAGACAAAACTCAAAGTACTAGTTATTATAGACGCAGGCTTTTCGGAAAAGATATGATTAAATTATCACATGTAATGTAAAATTAACATTGATATGTTAGATATATGGAAACAATGTGAATAGGTTACGTTTTTTGATGTATACGTTAGTTTACTTCACTATTTTAACTCGTTTTCTTATCTTATGGTTAACAGTTATATTCGTCTGCCATTAAGGTGTGTGTAAGTTGTCGAATGTGAATTATATTCATATTCAGGTGGATGCTATGTTGCTTTATAATGTGAAAACTTTGTTAGTTAACCTATTCGTCGGTTAGTGTATAAAGAACTGATTTATGGTGATGTTTAGCAACAATGATACTCAAATAATGACATGAACAATATGATCAATAACATCAACAGATCATAGGATGGTGGAAGGAGGGCGAGCAAGCGGCGGAGGGTGGTTTATTTACGAGTTTACTGATATTACTGCTCTAACGGAGTGTAAAAACGCATTTTTAAGTTATTAACATAAATGAATAATTTAGGTAAAAAATTATTTTCAAACAAAATAAAAATAAAAATAAATAAAAGTTTTGTGTTACTTTTTACAAAATATGACTTGAAATCAATAGCATCAATACCTATCATAGATCAATAGATCAATATATTCAAGTCATATTTTGTACACTTTTAGGTATGGTTTCGATTTATTTATTTACTGAGTTTACTTCTTTAATAGCAAAAGTGAAAAGCAAATTTGTTTACGTTATAAACATAAAAAGATAAGTTTTGTGTTATGTTTATACAAAAAATATGACCTTGAATCAATAGATTCAACTAGATCAATAGATCACAGTTGGGTGGGGAGGGGGCAAGGTGAGCTGTTTTGATATTACTCCGATTTACTCTTTTAGCATTTTTTTAAAGCATATTTTTACAGTTATAAAACACTGAAAAGCATAAATATTATGTAAACTTAAGATAAAATAAAAATATAAAAAGTAATAAACTTTTGAAAATAAATAACAAAGTTTTAAGTTTACAAAAAATTAAACCATTAAAGATATTAAATGTAAAATGAAACCTATAATTAAATAGCAAAACGATATATTTTTAGTTGAGCGTTTATAAAAAGAACACAGAATCTTGAAAATAAATTCGTTTACGCCTTTTAGAAGAACGGTTATCCATGGTAAGATGCATCCTTGCTCTTCTTCCGATTCTTCTTTCCTTCATTTTTCCTTTTTTTCCCGCTTCGCGATCCTTCTGTCTCGTTTTGCGCTCGGTTCTTCATTTCTTGTTGAGGGCACCCCCCAGAGGATGGTCTGTTCCCCAGACACCCTTTCCGACTTACAACCCTCAATTATTCCCCGAGTTCTACGACCTTTAAACAGTATTTTGATACCAATAAGGGACAAACGAATTTTATTAATATGCACGCACGGCCTCAGCTTCGTGGCGTTGTAATACCTTTCCGATCCCTGACTTACTCTTCCGACTCTTCCTTTTCTTGACTCCGATCGCGATTGCCTTTCTTCACTTCTCTTATGCATCTCATCCATTTCTACGGGGGGATCCCCTAACACCAAGACGAACTTATTAAAACCATCATATTCGAGATCTACGGGTTCAATAACATAAATAAGGATACAAATATTGTATTATACATAATATTTACTTAAACTCCGCACCGCACCGGAGCCAACACCACAGATTCACATATCAAGTATTCGAATCCGGATCCGAAACCTACTTCTTCATTCCTCCTCTATACCATTCCAAATTTCAAATTTCAACCTTCTTACGATAATTTGTATTTTTAGGCCAACACCCCTTTATTGGGGTGCGAGGATACGTAACCTCGTCTACGACGAGTTACGTCACCCCTAGCGCGCGGCCAAATTTTAGGGCGATACATTAACCCTAACTCACCAATCTTCATTATTATTAATAATATTATATATATATAATATATATTATATTTTATATATTATATATATATTATATATATATATTATATATATTATTATAACTATATATATTTATATATATATAATTATATATATATATATATTCATAGTTATATACATATATGATTATATATATGATATATATATAATATAGTATATACTATAGTATATATATATATATATATATATATATATATATATATGACTATATAGTATATATAATTATATATATATATATATTATATTATTAATATATATATATAGATAATAACTCAGAAAGTAGAAAGATCATTTCAAGCATTTTAGCTACGGAATCTGGTACCTCCACTACTGTTAATGGAGGTACATTTGTGTTGTGCTTTACTACAAATGGAAATTCGTGATAAGCCTGGCCAGCCAGCGACTTTAGCGTTTAGGCCCGTTTTCCAAGACCTTTCTCGAGGGCCTACTGACGGACGAAAGTCCTTCCTTGGGGTTGTTGATTAATTTACCGACGCTATATGTATATATATATTATATATATATTATTTATTATTATTAATATATATATATATATATATATATATATATACTAATATATGTATGTATTATAATATATTTATACTATATATATATATTATATATGATATATATATATTATATATATATTATATATTATATATATATTAATATATATATTATATATATTTATATATATATACTAATATTTTATTATTATAATTATATAATAATATATATGTATTTATATATATATAACATTATATATATATATATATATATATATATATATATATATATTTATATTAATGATATTTATATATATATATATACTATATATATATATAATATATATATATATATATTAGTATATTATAATAGTACGAGTATGTAATAAAGAGCCCAGGCATTCAACTAAAAACTATAACAGGTACACGGAAAGATAAATATCATTTTATTAAATCATGAGACCATTTTCCTATTCTCTAAAGTAACAAAATTTGAAAAACTTTTGCTTTTTAAAAGATTAAAATTGTTAAATTTGTTTGAAAAATTGCAGTTTTTTGATAAATCAAGATGGCGGCACATCTCCGAGTATTGCAAGGAAAAGACCCACAATGTTGAATTTTTTTGTAGGAATACCCAGGTGTAACAAGAACGATAGATAGGTTCGGGTTTCTCGGCTACCGGGACACGGGGGGACTTCTCCCCCTCTGTCCCTCAGTCGGCTGAACCACCTAAAAAGGATATAAAAAGAAAAAATTTATATTTTCGTGCAAAAACACGGTAGTTTGCAACTGTTACTCTTGTTTTTTCCTCCTTTTAGTACCTTCACTTTTCATGCTACCTCTTTGTTTTCTGCCATATCCCCTTCCTCTATCGAGATTACTGCTGCTTTCAAGGTCAATCAGAGCTTGGACTATTTCAGATGTCATTTTCTAAATTTATAAGATTATTAAGAAATATTAGAATAAAATAAACTTGTTTATTTTAAGGTCTCCGATGAAATTACTTCCTGAAATCAAAAAATGTTATTTAATTTTAAATGATAGATGTTATAGTTTTCTATTTACATGCCTAACTCTTCGGGATGCTGGCAATATAATAGTATATATGATATATATAAATATTTATATATATATAATATATTATATAATATATATATTATTATATAATATGAGTATATATAGTATAGGAACTGTCCTTTAAAAAGATGTTAACAGATATATATCGAACGCGCGATTTAAATTGATATTGTTTTGAGTATATTTGGGAATAGAAATGTTCTCGAAAAAATTGTTGTTTTTTTTAATTAAACGAATTTACCCCAGATTAAACCGCAAATATGGAAAGGCAGGGTCTCTCGGCCTCACCGGGGACGATGGGGGGACTTGGTCCCCCTCTGTCATTTATTTTACCTTAATAAAAAATATATATAAAAACACTTAACATTTTCTGGAGCATATAAAGAAAACAATTTTTGTCAATCTGCTCTCCTTTTATTGTCAGTTTTCAGCGTAACACTTGACAGTAGGAGTTCCAACTGGGGTCGTCGATTTCATATCATGTTATTTATGTAAACATCCTTTATAAAGGATATAGCGCTATATATATATATATATAATAATATATAATATATTATTATATATATATATATATATATATATATTATATATAGTATATATCATATATATACTATTGAATAAATATATAAATTTGTTATTTCAAAATGATATATATATATATGAGAATGCTAGTTTTGTTTTCACATTACATTTTGATGAAAATAAATTATCAGTGTTATAATTCGATTGCAATGTACTTCTGTCGCAAAAATATTATTACTCAATGAATAGTTAATATCAAATCGATAAATTATTATTTTATGTCATCATTTAAAAGATTTATTTTTTAATATTTATTTGCCAATAATATGAAGAGGAAAAGGAATAATTTAATAACTTACGTTACTTCATATGATGGAATTATTAAAATAAAACTTCCAGGACGTGCAGGAACAGCACTATTATTTTTCAAGGTAAATATTTTCGATTATCATTCTTATGTTCTTATATATACGTATATGATATTATATATACTATTGATATTATATATATATCTTATATTATATATATACTTATTATATATATATATAATATATATTATATATATAAATACGAGTAAAATTTACTTTCGGTAGCACTAATTTTTTTAGAGTTTATTTTCGTTTTTGTTGGGTTCGATTAAATCGAAAATCGATACTTTTTTATATCGATACATAAAATCGATATTGCGAATATCGAATAATTACTTATATTTATATACTTATATTATATATTCTAATATAAAATATAGTATAATATATATATATTATAGTATACTATATATATAGTATAGTTATATATTAATAACTTATATATTATACTTATATATAGTAATCCAAATGTCCCAAATGGATTTGAGATTTATAGAGTACGATTAGATTGTTTGCGAATAAATGTCCAAAAGTACTCATTTTGCGAATTTATTGTTTTGGGTAGATCAACTAACGAATAACACGGATAGTCCGCCCGATGTCAGGAGCGGTATCTCTCGGCTCTAGGTCGACTGAGGGGACTACTCCCCCTCGGGGGATTGTCTCCGGAACGGCTCTTTTCTTTGGATGGCGCGGTCTCGACCATCCCCCGGGGCTGCATGCAAACATCGCCCTCGCTCTCCGTTCGCCACGGCCGAGCCCCTAAAAGGTCACAATTAACTCACATTTAGGGGGCTCGTTCATAACGTTCAGTTAAAGTAACCCTAAACTTTACTGATCCACTGTGCTGTTAACTAGCTCTAACTTAACTGGAAGACTGCTTTAGTAGCTGCCGAAGATGTATATATATAATGATATTAATAGATATATATATACTATATATATATATATATATACTATTATATATAATACTATAATATTAACTATATTATATATATAATGTATATATATATATATATATTATATCACGGAAAAAGTTAAAACAGTCTACAACTCTTTTTGGACTAAAATCAAAGTACATTGATACCTTTGCTACTGTTACATGTGTACAAAATTAAAACAATTGCTTTAAAAAAACCTAGCAAACTGCAACGTTTTGGCGTCATATGAAACGAATACACTAACATTCATGTTCTAAACTTACGTGACAATCACTTAAATAACCGACGAATAAAGTTGAACCATACTGACCGATTGTTCTTGGTTAACATTGTGCAAACTCAAATATCACACAGTCCTAGTTTTATTAAAAAAAAGTAAAAATGCCAATATTTGATGACAACACTTATTAATAATAAATAAAGCAATAAACAGTAAACATAGCAATAACAGTAGCAATAAAATTATAAAATTAAGCAATAAAAAGCAGTAAGAATTTTTCCAAAGTGCATTAAACTCCTAGATCTATTGAAAATGCACAATGGCAACACTGTTTTGTACTTTTATGTCAATTAAATATCATTTACAACTAATCATTTAATATACCAATATCATGTATCGATAATTCCATAAAGTTGGACAGTTAGTTTAGTTTTATTTGCTGCAATTTTTTATTAATGTTAGATATATCTTACTATTATATATAATATATATATATTATATATTATATAATATATATATATACTTATATTAATATATATAAATTATATATATATATAATACTATATATATAATAGGTGGTGTGTTTTGTGTGTGGGGACCAAATTCTCATTTTAGATTTGTGATGTCAATATTTACTGTTATTCTTTGTGGTTAGATTTAGAGCAGTGTTTATCAACCTTTTTAGGAGGAGCGCCCACTTGAATCCCCAGTTTATTTTCACCGCCCACCGCTCGTTACCAGACTTGAACTTTGAATATCAAAGTAAACCACTTAAAAGTACAAATTTTTAAAATCTAATATCAAAATTACAGTAAAATATTCTTATTTATTTATAAACAACTAATCTTTCTGCTATTCCAATTTGATGGTGACCTCAGCTATGTTTGTGAAGTTTTGTTTTACCTTACTTTATGTAAACATTTAATAATTAACCTGATCTTATCTAACAAAATTCAAAATTAGATTTTTATATTAAAACTATGTTAAAAAGAGAGACTAGTTAAGTTTTTTATAAAGGCACATGTTTCAAAATATTAAGCAAATAAAATGCTATATTTGATAACTTACCTAAGGTTATACTTATTATATATTTAATGTGATAGCCGACTTTGGTGTTTACTCGAAAGATTTAGTAGTATATAAGGTTCAATACTGCAAATTACCCCTCTTGGTGACTTGTAGGCGGTTTCTTTGCTTAGTTATCTTATCAGTCGAGCAAAAGCACTAAAACAGCGCTCTGCCTATAAGAAGTTGGGAAAGAAATGTAAAATTTTTGACAGCATCCCATAACTTTGGGTACTTTTCAAGAATATCCTTTTGCAGTCAAAATTCATGGTATGATTGTTTAAAGAGGGGCTTTAATTCGAAATGATTTTGTAAATCAATAAACTCCATTTGTATAGTGGAGTCCATTTCATTTGTGCAAAACTTGGAAAACGGATTGATTAACCAATCTGATACTTGAAGATTTACAAGATCTCGATATCTGCTCTTCATATCCTCGTGCATATAATATGGAATTACCATCGTTTTCCAGCTGTGCCATATTTGATAATTGAGACAGCTATTTGAGTGAAAAACTCGAGGCTTGCAAATGTGATATTGCGTATATGATTGATTTATATAGTAAACTCAGTGACATGAATTTGCAGTTGCAAGGCAATGATATAAATCTAAAAGCAAAATGTTATTTGCTCATTTATTGGGAAAATAAATGAGCAAATAACTGATTTTGTTTGAAGATTTATATCACTGCCTTGCAAATGAGTTTATTATATTTAGTCTGCATATTGAGTTTACTATATAAATCAGTCATATACGCAATATCGCATTTGCAGGCTTCGAGTTCTTCCTCAAATAGCTACTTTTAGATCTTCGAAAAATTCGGTGACAAATTAATGAGAGTAATTTAAAACAGTTTAAGCAATGTCTTTATGAGATCATTCAAAATTTTCATCATTAGAGATAGAGCTGTCGAAATAATGGAAATTAAGAATTGAGATTTTTTCTTATTTATTAGAGTTATAAAAGTCCAGTGATATTAGACTTAATCTTGAATATATGTTTGCCTATTGATGGAACAGTGCCACTGCTAAGACAGGTACGCTTTCTTGAAGAAAGTATATAACCTTCTATAACGCCCTTTTAGTGCTGTTGTGCCGTCAGTCGCACAAACAATAATATTTCTCATTGGAATTTCTTTCTTTTTGAAATACTTCTCTACGGTGGAAAACACTGATTCGCCTTTGGTGTCTGTTTCAAGCTCCTGTGCAAAAAGTAACTCATGAACAACTTCCGAATCCTGAATAAAACGCAAAGATTAGATTCATCCAACTGTAAACCAAATTGTTGAGTTTTTAGTATCTTACATAAGCTGTCTTCAATGTTATCGGTCATCTCATCAATCCTCCTCTGAACAGAATTATTAATAAGCGGAATTGCTTTAATAATTTGGATTGGTGAAGGATAATGCACCACAGTGCGAAGTACCTCCTCTATAGCTTGCAAAAGTAGCCCTTCAAAA
>JABUQX010064552.1:15000-52500 GCA_015478945.1 Trachelipus rathkii
CATAGCTTCCTAAAATTAGAAGGTTTATTAATTTTTAAAAGCCTACAGATTTTTACAGTGCACTGTTGTTCTTAATAGCAACAGTTATATTGCAAAGAATTAAAGTGAATAATCCTTTGGTAATGTTATCCACTAATAATAAAAAAGAATTCTCCTTACGGAAACAGTTATGATGATCTCTAATGATGAAATAAAAATTTGAATGGATCTCAAAAGACGATGGCTTAAAATGTTTATTCTCTCTTTAATTCTGTCACGAAATTTTTATCGAAGATCTAAAGAGTAGCATTTGCTGAGTGAAGAACTCGCAAGCCTCTGCAAATGCGATATATGCGTATATTGACTGAATTTAATATAGTAAACTCAATATGCAGATAAATATTAATAAATCATTCAGAGCATAAAATTCTTTTAAACAAAATCAGTTATTGCTCATTAATTATTTTACCCATTAATTAATATTATTCTCATTTCCTATTAACATATTTCTACTTTTGTTGCAACTTGCAATTCATGTCTATGGAATATTTATATAAATCAGTCATATGCGCAATATCACATTTGCAGGTCTCGAGTTCTTCACTCAAATAGCTGTCTCAATTATCAAATATGGCACAGCTGGAAAAACGATGGTAATCTATTATAGCACGAGGATCATGAAGAGCAGATATCGATGATTGTAAATCTTCAGTATAGATATTGAGTTAAATCATCCGTTTTCGAAGTTTTGCACAATTAAATGACTCACTTACAATGGTTTCGTTCTACAAAATGATATTCAATTCAAGGCCTCGTTAAAAGCCTTACATGAATTTTGGACTGCAAAAGGAGGTATTACTTGAACAGGTACCCAAAGTTAATGGGATGCTGTCAAAATTTTACATTTCTTAACTTTGATAGGCAGAGCGCTGTTTTAGTGCTTTTGCTCGATGATAAGAATAACTAAGCAATAAACCGCTACAGTCACAGAGGGTATTTGCAGTATTGACCTTATATAACTACTAAATCTTTCGATTAAACACCAAAGGTCGCTATCACATTAACTAGTTATAAGAATACTTAGTAATTATCAAATATTAGCATGACACCGATTGATAATATTTTCTGCATCTACCCATCCTTATAAATAATTTCGTCTATGTTACCGTATTGTCTTAATATAAAATTTAATTTTGAATTTTGTTAGAAAGTTTCATGTTAAAAGTCAGGTCTTCTAACCTAGTAAAACAAAACTTCACAAGACTAGTGAGTCATCATTCAAATTGGAAGGAAGAAAGATTAGTTGTTTATAAATAAATAAGAATATTACTGTAATTTTGATAATTAGATTTTAAAAAATTATTAAATTTAGTTCACTTTACTTTTGATATTCAAAGTTCAGTTGGTAACGAGCGGGTGGCGGTTGAAAAACTAAACTGGGATTCAAGTGGCGCTCTCTAAAAGTTTGATAAAACACGCTCAAATCTACCCAAAGAATAACAGTAAATATGACATCAATCTTCAAAAATGAGAAAATTGAAAGCACACCACCCACAAAACACAACACACCAATATATAGTATTATATATAGTTAATATATATCTATATTATATAATTATATATATAATTTAAAATCTTTTATATATGTATCTATATTTTATATACAATTCTATATCTATTATATATTATAGTGTTCTAGTGCTATTTAACTTTCGGCAGCAGAAAAATAAAAACTAAGTCCACTCGATATATTATGGGAATTAACGATACATTGATGTTTATACAAATGGGAACTTTATCTGTGAAATCGATATTTATATTCACGCTCATTCGTAGATGGCAGTGTTGCCAATTGGTGCATTTTGCAATTAGATATAGCTGCGTTTAATTGCTACCGTTTAAGTGCAATTTTCACATGCTTCTTATATGACCTATATTTACTAATTATGTCACTTTAGTCAAAATTTTACTGTTTTTTTGTTGTTGCTTAATTTATCTTAGCTTATTGACTTTTTTCCATCAAATATTGAAATTTTTACTTTTTTGTAATATAAATCTAGCGACTTAGTGATTATTTTGAGTGCAACACTTGTTAAACAAAACATGGTCAGTTATGGTTCATAACTTTGTAATTCGTCGGTTATGTTTAAGTGGAGTTGTCAGGTAAGTTTAGAAATGAAATGTATAGGTATTGTTCATATTATGCCAAAACGTATTCGAGTTTGCTAGGTTTTTGTTTTAGCATGTTTTTGGTCAACATGTAACAGTAACAAAGGTATCAATGTACGTTATTTTAGTCCAAAAAGAGTTGTAGACTGGTTTAACTTTCCGTATGATTGTATTATATATATAATAATATAATTATATATAATATATAAGTATATACTATATTGTTATATTTTTTAACTATTTATTCTGATATACTTATACTATTTTCTTTATACTATATACTCTATAATACACTTTTATATATATAGGTATTATATATATATACATATATTAATCTTCCGCCAGCTACTTAACAGTTTCCAGTTGAAAGTTAAGGCTATTACCGCAACAGGGCCATCAGTAAAGTTTAGGTTCTATTATACTTGAACAGTGAGTCAACTGCAGCCCTAAAATGGTATTTACTCTTTTTAGGGCTCGAGCCGATTGGGAAAAGAGGGGAGGATGTTTATACGGAGGGAGGTCGGAGGAAAACCGCGACACCGAAGAATTTCTAAGGCGGGTGTTCCGGGGACATCCGGAGGGGGATAGTCCCCCGCTTAGTCCACCTGAGCGAGAGACCCGACACCTTCTGAATCGCGGCGACTATACTACCCGTGGGATTCGTATTAAAGTGATATACCCCAAAAAACAAATTAAAATCCAAAAATGAGTACTTTTTGACATTATTAAGCACAATTATTCCTACTCTATAGGAATTCTCAATAATCAATTTGGGAAGTTATGATTTTCTAATCATTATTATTATACTATATAATATATACAATATCATTTATCATATTATATAATATATTAATATATATCATGTATATATATATATATAATATATACATATAACATACAATAATATATAATATATATATACTAATATATATCATATTAGCAAATATCCGCTATTTATGTATCGAATAACAAAGTACGTTTTTCGATAATTAATCGAACCCAACAAATATCGAAATAAACCTTTAAAAAAGTATCTGCGAAAACGTAAAATTTTTACATATAATATATATTAACATATATATATATATAATACTCAATATATATAGATATATATATACTAATATATAATACAATCATATAATATATATATATATTATATATATATATATAGAAATAAGGATGAATACGAAATATTTGAATGGATAGAAAATATATATTGGCTATGATTAGATATTAATTATTCAGACTCATTTATAATCTTCTATTAAGTAACGGTAAGCCTAATCAATTTAAAGTATTCCTTTTTAATTTTTTATAGCAAATAAAATATTAGAACACATAATTTCGAATCAAGATCATAAGACAAATAACCTAAATATTTCGATATGTTATTAACGTATTTTGAGTCAATATAGTTTAGCGCAGAAAGAAATTTGCAAATCGAAAATTTATAACATCATCGAATAATTTATTTATTCAGAAATTTACATTGGACCCAATCATTCATTCATTCAATATATATATATATATATATATATAATATTATTATATATATATTAGAATATATATATATATACTATAATAATATATAAATTATATATTATATATATTATACTTATATATAATACGTTATATATATCTATATATACTATATATAGGCGCCACTAATCTTAAACGATGTACCATAAATAAACATGATATGAAAATCGACGACCATAGTTGGAACACCCTACAAGTGTCACGTGTTAGCTAAAACTGCAATAAAAGGAGTGGATTGACGACAAAATGTTTTTCTTTCATTCCTCTGATTTGTAATTTTTTTATATAATTTTTTTTTAAGGGTCGAGCCGAAGTCGAAATGAAGCGGAGGACGAAGTCCCCTCATCGTCCCTGTGAGGCCGACGAGGGACCTGCTCGTTCATATTTGCGGTTTTAATCTAGGGTAATTCGTTTTATTTAAAAAACAAGCAATTTAAAATTTCTATAATGCCTTGAAATAATCGAAAAATATCAATTATATCCTTCGTTCGATATATATCGGTTAATCCTTGTAAGGGACAACGTTCCATATATATATATACTATATATATTATAATATTTATATATATATATATATATAATCATCTAACATTATATATATATAGTATATATATATATATAGTATTATATTTAATGCCAAGCATCCCACGAGAGTTCAGATATTAACTAGAAAACATATAACATCTACAAGACAATAATAACATTTTTGATTTCAGGAATAATTTCATTGCAGGAAACTTAAAAAAATTTTATTTCTATCTTAAATATTTATTAATAATTCTTAACAACTTTTAGTATATCTCTAGACCTGGAAAAATACGTGCAAGCTCTGATTGACCTTGATGAAAGCAGCAGTAATTCAGAGAGTAAAAGGAGCAAAATCTCATTTGTCGCTGTTATGTTATTCTTTTTTATATCCTTTTTAGGGGGCTGCGTTCGAGACGACGGAGACAGAAGGGACGAATCCCCCCGTGTTCCCCGTAGGCGAGAAACCCCGATCTATCTATCGTCTTGTTTACCCGGGGCTATTGTCCGTTTAAAAAAAAATTTAAAACATTGGTCTTTTCCTTGATATCGGAGTATTGCCGCACTTTGATTTATTCAAAACGTGCAATTTTTCACAATTTTTAACAATTTAATTTTGTAAAAAGCGTTTATTTTTAAATGTTTTTTAATTTCCGGTGTAAAAATGCTCATGATTAATAAAATGATATTTATTTTCGTGTACATGTTATAGTTTTTTTAGTACATGCCTGGCCTTTTCGGGGCATTTTACCCACTATATATATATAATTTTTATATATATATTTATTATATATATAATATATAATTATATATATATATTATACTATATTATATTAATATATATATATATATATATATATCTATACTATTATATGTATATTATTATATATATACATAATATATAATATATTACTAATATATAATTATATATATTATATATATATATATATATATTATCATAATTTATTTATTACTATTATATATAATATATTATATATTTATTATTATATACTATATTTTATATATATTATATAATTATATAACTACATACATATTTACCTATATATATTTATGTTATATATTTATATTTATATATATATATATATATATATATATATATATATATATTTAATATTATATTAATTAAATTAATCAACAACTCCAAGGAAGGACTTTGTCCTGTCAGTAGACCTTCGAGAAAGTCCTTTTGGGAAAGCAAGGAGGAACCTACGTCTAAATCCGCTGGCTGCCAGGCTTCGCGGAAAGCGAGAATTAATTCCCATTGTAGTAAAGCACACCACAAACATTACTCATTGAACAGTGTGGTACCAGATTCCGAAGCTACAATGCTTGAAATGACTTTCCACTTTTGAGTATATAATATATATATCATATATATACTATATACTATATATATATATTATATATTTATACTATATATAATTATATTATATATATACTTATATATATATTATATATATATATTATCTAGTATATTATATATATATATATATATACTATATAATATATTTTATTATATATAATAATATATATATTATTATTAATATAATTATTATACATATATTATATATTATATAGTATAATATAATTATATATATCATATTATATATATATATATATATATATATATCTATACTATATTAATATATATGTAATACTATATATATCTACCAGGGTTTAGGTTTATTCGTATCCCCTAAAATTTGCAGGGGTGTTAGTTGGTGAACTAACCTCGTCGTAGACGAGGTTACGTATCCGCTGCGCCAACCGGAGGGTGGCTATGCCCCTAAAAATACGGAAATTTATCGCGTAGAGTTGAAAATTTGAATCTTGGAGATGTTACTAGAGAAGGAATGAAAGAAGTAGTTTGTTCGGATACCGGATTGTACTGGGTTGTAACCGTGTTGGGCTCCGGTGCGGTGCCGATGTTCAGATAATATTGATGATAATACAATACTAGTATCTTATTTTGTTTATTGAACCCGTCAGATCTCGAACTATGATCGGTTATAAAGTTCGTAATCTGGTCGTTGAGGGAGCCCCGCGGGGGAGGTCCCAGTAGAAATGAACGGAACGCATAGAGAAGTGAACGAAAGCAATCGGAGTCGGCAGTCAGAAAAGGAAAGAGTTCGGAGAAGAGTCAGACGGTCAGGCGGAGTCGAGAGTTTTAACAACGCCCACCGAATGCTGAGCCGGTGCGGTGCAAAAAATTAATAAAATTCGTTAGTCCCTTATTGGTATCAAAAAATATATGTTTATAGGTCGTAGAATCGAATATGAGGTTGTAAGTCCTGAAAGGGTCCTCACGGACCCAGTATGGGCTTCGAGCAAAATTTAACAACTTGGCCCTCGGGAAATATCTCTGTTGGGTCAGGATCTGTGAGGAGGAAAGACAAGGAGCAGTTTGAGCATCGCTGCCCTGTAAATACGACCTTCACTTACACAACAAAAACTCTTGTTTTTCTTTTTTTTATGACTAAACGCAATAAAATATATCGTTTGCTATTTTTAAATTATAGGTTTCATTTACATTATTCTTTATGTTATTTTTTTTAACTTAAACTATTTTATTATTTTCAGTTTATACTTTTATTTATTTTTATTTATTTTTGTTAAACAATATAATTTCTTACTAAAATTTTTATGCTTTTCATGTTTTTAACGTAAAAAATATGCGTTTTTAAACCATCTAAAGCAGTAAATCAGTATATTCAAACTTCACACTTGCCTCCCCACCCCAACCGTGATCTATTGACTCTATTGATCTATTGATTCAAGTCATATTCTTGTATAACATAACAACAAAAACTTTTATTCTTGTTTATAACGTAAAATTTTTATTTTTACTTTAACCAAAATTTAACATGTCTGAAAAAAGTAAAAATTCGAACCACCCACCTACCCTCCCACTCCCATCCATGATATATTGATCTATTGATCTAATTGATAAACTCGTACTATCATATAACATAGTGAATTGTAAAATATGAGATGGGTATTTTAATTTTTATTTCTTTTTGTTTGAATAAATTTTTTACAATTTTTATTCAATTTTATGGTTATAACTTTAAAAAATAGCGTTTCTACACCCCTAATCAGTAATCAGTAATCAGTAAATCAAACCACCCTCCCTCCTTCTCGCCCTCTTCCCATCCTATATCTGTTGTTATTGATTATTGATTCAGGGGATACTTCTAGTATCCGTTTGAGATCAATAACATTAAATCAAGTTCTTTATACACTAACCAACGAAATATATGTTAAAGTAACTAGCTATTAATAATAAGAGCTAACATGGCATATGAATAATGACGTAATAATGATATAATGTTACATGTTGAGCAATGATAATGGTATTACTTAATTCATAATCAAGTCTCACTTAAAATTCAGAAATATTAAGTATTAAAATAACATACAAAACGTAATATATTCACTTTTTCAGAATATCTCTAAATATCAATGTTAATTTTATTAATACATGGTTATATTTAAAAAAATTTATCAAACATGACTAAAAAAGTAGGATAGGTTGAGTTTTGCTTTTTAATGAGGGGGTTGAGAATTTTTTCATAGGTCCAAATGTATTTGTTAATTCGTAGTTCCAAATGTGTAGGATATCATATTGTAGTTTTCGTGCATGTAATGTTAATATGTTAGTCTGTATTAATTTCTGTTGCGTTTTGTTAAGATAATTAAGAAGACAAAATATAATCTTACTATGATTTGTGAAGAGAAATTCATAAGTTCCAAGTAATACACTGTGTTACTGGTGATAATGTGTTAGAAACTTGGGCTTTAGGTTAAGTTTTTGTTGAATAAATGTTAGGTTTGCCGAGAATTTTGCTTATGTCTATGTTTATTCACTAGTTCAAAAATGATTTATATATTTGAAATGTGAGTGAACTTTGATGAATGTATATCAATTCATAGTTCAAGATGCTTATATCTTTGATAGTTTGTTAAAGGATTTTGTTAAAGAATACTGCTTTAGCTGTTGTGATATGTTGGAAAAGTGGGGATACATTGCAGTTTTGTAGTCTTTTAGATACTTTACTTTGAATAAGTAGGAACCTTTGTGATGTTAGCATTTGTTTCTAACGTGAGATATGTAAGTTTTCGTTGTACATTATATTCTTAGTTCAGGTTATGAATGTTAGCTTTACTGATGTGAAAACTTGTGTACCTTAGCAATTTCGATTTGCGTATGTAAATTAGCAAGTTTATGATAATTATTTTGTTAAATATATACTATGTTATGGTAAAAAAACAACAATGATATGACAAGAGATATGTTTTGAAAAAAGTATAAATGGCTACGTTTCTTATGCAATGTTAATTACAATACTGCTTGTTAAGTATAGGCTTGTTTATTCCGTTGCGCGTCAATGGTAATTTATGTTTGTTCGTTGTACATTATATTCTCAGTTCAAGTTATGATATGTTAATTTTTTGGGTTTAAAACTTTGTTACTTTGCATATATTCGTTGGTCAGTATATTTATGTTACTATTTTTAATTTTATGTTACCAAATGATACTCGGAGACAATAGAATGATAGATCAATAGATCATGGAAGGGTTGGGTGAGAGTGAAGGTGGGGTGAGTTTATTTACTGTTATTGATTATTGCTTTAAAATAATTTAAACTATTACACTACTATGATATTTTATTCAAAGAAGCTTTTTTTGAGTTATGTTTGGATAAACTTTGTTATGTTTATGTATGTTTGGTTAAAACTTTGTATGTTTGCAATGTATTCGTTGGATTTTATATGTTAGTAGTTATATGAATTTTTGTTAAATATTAACCTATTTAATGTAAAAAACTTTGTTAGTTAGCAATATTCGCTGGTCTGTATGATAATTAGAAGGGGTTATGATAAATTTTGTGAAATCACTTAGTTAATGTTAAAATTACATTTTGATATGTTAGAGTTATGCTTGAAAAAAGTTATGTGAATAGGTTACGTTTTGTACCTGTGTAAGTTACTTACTGTTGTTAAGTATGACTTTTGTTAATGTAAGGTTTATTCGTGCGTAAGGTGTGTAGGTTTGTCGTTTACATTATATTCTTAGTTCAAGGTTATGCTATGCTAGTTTTATTAATGTGGAAACTTTGTTTACGTTAGCATATATTCGTTGGCTTGTTAGTATTAAAGAACTTATTTTTATGCTTGTTATCCAAAATGATACTCGAAATGTGCCGGAATTCAATAGATCAATAGTCAATAGATCAATGGAAGGGTGGGAGGAGGGGAAGGAGGGGGGGGGGGGATACTGATTTATTGATTTACTGTTTTTGGATCAGTAAGCTATTACACTATTACTATGGATATATTTATATCAAAGAGCCTTATTTTTGTGTTATTTTGCAATAAACATGTTAGAGTTAGCAATTTATTCGTGGGAATATGTTCAGTTAGTAAGGTTATGAATTATAAATTTTGTTAGAATATTAAAAAAACTATGTTACAGTTAGCATAATTTCGTTAGGTCTGTTGATAATTAGACAGGTTATATAATTTTGTTAAATATTACAATGTTAATGTTAAAATTAACAATGATATGTTTAGAGATATGCTTGACAAGTATGCATAGGTTTACGTTTTTGTATGCTATGTTAGTTACCTTTACTGTTGTTAAGGTGATAGAACCTTGCTAATGTTAACAGTTTATCGTACAAAATGTGTTAGGTTTGTCTTTGTGCATTAAATTCTATTTCAGGTGATGCTATGTTAGCTTTGTAATGTGAAAACTCTTTCTACCCTTCAGCATGCTCTTTATTTTTATAAAGACATTGAAATTTTAAGTTATGTTTATTCCAAAATGATATCGAATGTGACATGAAACATATCAATGCCAATCAATAGATCATAGAATGGTGAGAGGAGGGGTGGTTTATGGTTTTTGATTTATTGATTTACTGCATTATCGATTTAGGGTCTGTAAACTATTTTTAGTTATAACATAAATCGATAAAAATTTGGTTAAAAAATATATTTTCAAACAAAAATAAAAATGTTGCACGTTCTGTGCAAAATGTTATACAGGACGTTTCTTGGGATCATGAGAGGCAAATCAATTTATCACAACAGAATAGATCATTAGATAGGATGGGCGGGAAACGGGAGGTGTAGGTTTATTTATGATTTACTGACTTACTGCTTTGAGGTGTGTAAAACATATTTAGTTTATAAACATAGAAAGAATAAACGTTTTGTGTTATGTTACAAATATACTTGAATTCAATAAGTCAATAGATCAATAGATCAATAGATCAAGTGATCAATAGATCAATTATAATGAGACAGCACGGATGGTGGGGAGGAGGTGTTTGGTTTGATCTTACATGATTTACTTATTTAGTGGAAAATGAATTTTCTTTACGTTGATAAACATGAAAACATTAAACATATTTTATTAATTATTTTTTTTGCTTGGAAATAAAAATAAAAATAAAACAAAAAGTAATAAAAATTTGAAATTTTAAATAATAAAATTAAATTAACAAAAACCAATGGAAACAAATGTAAAGTGAAACTTGATATATAAAAATAGCGAAACAATTTATTTTAGTTGACGTTTTAAAATGAAAACAAATTGAAATACAACGTTCAGGTCTTCATCTCCTTTATGAAACGGGTAATTTTCCTCTTCTCTTCTCCTTCCTCGTTCTCCTTCCTCCCTCCTCATCTTTCTCCTTCCTCTTCCTCTTCTCCTCCTCTTCCTCCTTCATCCTTCTCCTTCCTCTTCTCTTTCTCTTTCTCCTGTCTCCTTTCTCCTTCCTCCTTCCTCCTTTTCTTCCCCTCCCTCCATCCATCTCTGTTTGCATTCTCTTTCTCTGAGACACCCTCTGGAAGCAATCTGAATCCTTCACTCTTTACACCCTCAATATTTCGAGTTCTACACTTTAAATAATATATTTGCCAATATGACTAAACGAATATTTATTAGTTCAGCACCGCACTGCTCCAACCACCGTGCCTTTTAAAACTCGATGCTCTACTCAGACTCCTCTCCGACTCTTCCTCTTCTCTGATTCGATTACGACTCAACTGCTTCTAATTCTCTTAGCATTCCTTCATTTCTATGGAACCTCAGGGGGTTCCTGAACCCCTTACAACTTGATATAACCTCATATAACTCGAGATTACCAGGTTCAATAACATAAATAAGGATACGAGTATTTCTTATACAATATTATTTACTAATCGGCACCGATCGGAACAGCACCGGTGCCACTCGGATCCGATCCGCAATCCAAACCTATTCTTCATTCCTCCTCTAACATCTCCAAGCAAATTTCCTCTACGTCATTCAATATATTTAAGGCCAGCCCCCTGCGGGGTCACGATACTAACTTGCTCTACGAACGGGTTACCACCACCTTATGCCGGCCAAAAATTAGGGCAATACGATAACCTAACCGGATATATAATATAATCAAGAAAAGTGAAAGTTCATTTTCGAAGAATTTTAGTAGAAACTTAAATACTCCTACTATTTAACGTCTGAGTGGAACGAGACTAGAATTAGAGAATTACTCACATTCTCTCGCTCCAACCGAGTCTCGAACCTGAGCCCCGTTATGAAGGCTGTTGCTTACCACTGAGCTATCAGCTGCATCCATACTATACTATATAATAATATTATATATAATGATATATATATAATAACTATATATATTATATATATATATACATATACTACTATATAATATATATTACAGTTTCACACACTCACGGGCAAGCCTATTCAAGGGTGTAGCACGCTATCAAAGGTCAAAACTAAAGTAATTAGCAGATGACACAGACGCAGGTTTGAGTGGGGATTAACATTCAGCAGCAAACACAGGAAGATGGAAGAGATTCACAGACAGATGTGGCAGGAAAGAAGAAGCACCGCAGACTGCTGATTACCTAACGATGAACACAAAATTCATGTTGACGACACAGGCACACCAGTCTACGAGTGCGACGTAGTGGGTATGTAGTGAAAGGCTCCCTCCGAGCACCTGCCCATGCCGGTACCTATAGAAAAGAGTAAAACCACAATCGCGCCGCAAAGATAGAGAGGTCAAGAGAACTGGAAGTACAGAACAGTTTTAGCCTTTTGGCTTATGACTCGACCCTATCAAAAGCCGGGTGAAACCAGAGCTCCCCCAGATATAGAGCAAGTTCTCCATTACAGGGGGATCCTTTATAGTGAGCAATCTAGAAGAGGAAAAAAGTCTCGCAGTCTACAACCCGCCCTACAACCGTCTAGCATCCGTTTTGATGTTGGTTTCAAGAATTTTTTTGTTTTATGTTGAATGGCAAGATGTTTATTGATCACAGGAGATCGATAGACGTCGAAAGACGAGTAGAAAATTATAAGGTGTCTTAGAGAGGGAATTTGTAGAAAGAAGTTTTAAAGAATTTGAAATTCATAAAGTTTAGACGACCGCGGAAATTCTATCAGAAGCGAGAAATAGAATCGGAAAGATTAAGCGAGAGGCAATTAGTAAAAGAATTAGCAAAATTGAAATGAGTTGAGAATGAAGGTGAGTCCATCGATATGAGTGCAATAGAGTTCGATGTGCAGTGAGAAGATCATAATGAAAATAGGAATAAAGTAGGAGATAGACAGACCGAGACACCATATTACAGAGGAAGAGAAGTCGCGTCAACAGTAGCGAATTGAGCGATTGAAAGAAAAACTAGACATAAGACGCAACAAAGAGACAGGAGAACCCCAAAGGAGGAGCTTGAGAGCATGAGGCAGATGACGCTTTGCCATACGGTCTAAATCAATTTTGGATAGTCAGCGCACCACGCAAGTCTCACGTAGTTCCTAAAGGCGGAAAACCAATAAATCAGTAAGATAGGAAGTATATCGCCAGTAGACCTCGAGCGCCAAAGCCGTACTGGCAATCGGAAAAATTGGAATTAGATTCTAGATGATCTAAGAAAGGAGAGTAGGTTTCAAAGATCTTAGATAAAGTACAATAGAGCTTATGGCATAGTTGAAGATCAAGCTGTATCCTTATTTTCTGAACAGCTGACATGTGCGTGCTTCCAACACTGAAGAAGTGTGCTAGTTTGAGACATATGAGAAATATAGTTGACGAGGCGGGGATAACGGAACCACTCCCTTCAATAACTCGGGGGGAAATGCCATCACGGCACCGCGCTTTCCTAACGTCGTGATTTCAGGAGCACAACGATCGGGAAGATGTAATACAGCAAAGTATAGGACACTGAGGCGGGAAGGAAGGGCATGAGGAATGCCAGATCGTCCAGGGTGAGTTAGAGCAAATATGGAGGCAAAGAATTAGGCTTTTATGTTAGAGATTAGCACAGAACATCAGAGGTAAGAGGAGAAAGGTTGATTTACTAGAAGTTGTTAGAGATGTTTTTTGGCAAAGGCCAGAAAGATTTGTCAGTAGAGAACCAAGGAGTTAGCTGCACTTTCGTTTGATGAAGCCCGGCTTTGCTCGTCGAGGAGTATCCTGCAACGGATTTCTAGCAGAATGAAATTAGCAAGATGATAGCATAGAACGTGAGCTCACAATCTTCAACGCACTGTCTCTAGCCTGGATGCAAGGAAACAAGCACATCGAACATGGATTATAATAGTAGAAGATTAGTTAGAAGAAGACATGAACTTATTCCATGTCAACGTTACATTCAACCTTATCGCAGAAGATGAGCGTTCACAAAGAGACAAAGCAGTCATTCCAATTATAGTTAGCGTAAAGAACCACAAGGCCCAATCGGCACGATCAAGTCCAGAAAACGGTAGGTCGGATGAGCTGTGGAGAAGAAAATCTTAAATTAAGGATTAAGAGTTATCGGACAATTTAGCAATAAACAGAATTCTGTGAAGTCAGTAGAGCGTCAAGAATTATGTGTGAAACATAGTACAAGCTTGTTCAACAAATTTCCTGGAAGATAGGCATGTGTGTGGGTTCTTTAAATAAGTTGCTCAGATCGTTGAGAATGCTAAATGATTCGGCCTCCTCCAAATCTAAATCATATGAGAAGACCCCAACCATTAAGTGTTGTTTACATAATCCCCCAAATAGAGGGCCTCAGTAATTTGGTGAGAAGATATTAACAGTCCGTGAGAAGTAGTAGTATCTCAAAAGCGTGAAATCGTCTTTTAGACGAGAACAGTAGAAAGCACAAGATTTTGCAGTAGAAGGAAGAAGATTTTAAGCCACAACAGCGGTGTAGGGGTATGAGTTTTCTCGACGTGTACAGAGTTTATGATTAACAAGACATTCACCTTTAACGGAATTATGAAAATAGTTGTAGCTTGGGACATATAAATGAGTTAGAGGATTACACCTTCCTAGCCATCTGGGTTTTCAGACAGGAATCAAAAGGTTGCGATCTATTCTAGAAACGTGGATTCACAGAATGCAGCTTAGATGGCAAGACCCTCACGATGTTATTAAACGATAGTAAGCCTGCGCTTTGCAAAATTCATCTTGCAGTGCAACATACAACCACAAAACAACAGACAAAAACAAAAAGACAAAAACAAAAAAACAAACAAACGGTGAAATCAGAGTTAAAAATTAATTCTATTATATTAAAAACCTAAATTTAAAAACCGTAAATTTTAAAAGCTTATAAATCGCTAATTTTACGAGTTATTAATATGTTTAAATTGAAATCTTAAGTTAAAAACCTAACGCTCTCTTGCACCCTACAAATTCACGAATAAAAAAAAACGTAAATAAAATAATACAATATTTAAAACCTAATTTAAAAGTTAAAAAAGCAAAAAATAAATATCAAAGATGGAATTACCTTACAGGATTGGAAATCGAAATTCCAAAGATTCTAGAGGATTGAACATTGGAAGAACGCAAACCTTTAGTAGTATCTCTGAAAAAAAAAAAAAAAGAAAAAGGTTTAAAACTATGCTCCACAATCCTGGTACGATGTTTACAAAAGGAATAAAAAAATCAAATTTCTTAAATTTATAAAATTCACAATAGGCCTTGTAAAAATTAATGTAAAAAGAAGATTCCACACGTGACAGCACACCAATAAGCTAAGCTTTTAAGAAAAATACAAAAGAAATAAAAACAAACACAAACCCAAATTCATTCTTCAATTTAAAAATTTCCACATCCGAAACCATTTTATCGCCGTATTGAATTTTGCATGAATGTCACAAACTTTAATTGTGTTTGCAATATTATGGAATATTTCCGCCAACTTTACGAATATATCGATCTAGTCCATTAATAAATACTAATTATTACAAAAAGAAAAATCCATTTGATTATCAATATCCACAGATCAGATCAAATCCCACTATCACTCAAATCAAGCTCTGTTAACACACCAATTAACAAAGAAACATCACGAAAGAAAGAATGCCTGCATATTAACGTAACAAGATAAACCGCTCATATTCTCTGAAAGGATACAATACCCATAGTAATTCCCATTTACAAACCCACCAAACTCAAAGATCAATTTATTTCGAGCCAATCTCATATTAAAAATGGCTGAAACCAAATAAACCATCTCGAATAGTCATAGAGGAGTCAATAACGAATATCGAAAACGATCCCGAGAAATAAGTGGCTGGTTCATTAAAATTCATTCATTAACAAGTTGGCAACAAGAGGAGTTCCAAGTACAATACATGAGGCAAAAAAAGCTAAAAAAAAGCAGCATTTCCTTCATTCTTTTGGTTAATAACAAACAAATCTCATATATAAGTCAGCAAAATACAAAATCGAATATGATAAAAAACTATAAAACATACGTTAATGTGAGACGGTCTTTAGAAAAAAATTAATGACCAAATCATCTCAATCTATGCACAAAGCCAATTCTGAAACAACACAAGCGTGGTCAATCAGGAGGTTTAAGAACACCTTACATAGACAGGCATTAAAATTCCTTCCATGAAGATAAATACCGCCACAAAAAATAGCACTTTTCAGTTCCACTTCAACAGCAGTATAAGCATCAAAATCATCATAAGGACAAACAAAATTAATGAACAAATCGGCATCATCTGCACTCACCCAAAACCCATATATATATATATAATATATTAATCAATAGTATTATTATATCGTTCAAACTCTGGCACATTCAACAATTTGGTAAAATTACTAACCATACGGAAAGAAAAAAAAAAATCACTTAATTAATAAAGTGTTAAAATTAAGCTAATCACATAGCTGGCGTTTCATTCCGGTAGCAAAAAACTAAATATCGAGTTAATAATACATATTCTTCAATGCAAATCCAGCACAGTGCAAACCTACGACAAAATCCGAAATATCTACATCATATATAACCAACAAACTTCATCTATATAAGATCCTAATAACCTATCTAGACTAAACCTCTTACTGAATACAGTTAAACAAAATAATAAACCTGCTTATCCACATTTGAAGATTAAATTGTACCAAACATCCTTCTTTTCAGCATAAGACAACTACTCAAAAACTAGTAATGCATGTAGTTAATAGAAAAGACACTTCATTACTAATAGTTTTTAACCAACTAGAAAAACAATGAAAAGGACTGATAAAACTATGACTGTACAAAATTTGTAAACAAGAAACTTTAAGATAAAATACTATAAAATTAACTGTATCAATCCCAAAATCTAAAGTATGTTGCTAACTACTCTTTCCATCGACCAAAAAGCTTATGATACTCTCTCCACCCACCCATCCACCAATCCTTTACAATACAGTAGACACACTTCATACTCTTACCTGAAAGGATCAAGAACTTCCTCAACGAGTACGCTGGAAGACGACAAGGTTAAACGACTACTATATAAGTTACACAAAAAAAATTTGCAATAAATTAATTATCAAACATAGTTGGAAAAAATTTATCGTGAAACCCAAGAAATACTTTTTAATAATACAATGTGGCAAACTGCCCTCCTATATGAATTTCCATCATAGCATAATGATTATTCTATGATTAAATAACATAATTTTTAAAAAAAAAAGTAATTATCCAAATATATAAATATATATTTTATTCTTCTCTCCTATTTATATATATATTATATAAATTATATATATATAATAATAATATTAAATATAATATATAATAAGAAATTAATATTATAAATATATATTAATTATAATATAATATAATATTATACTATATTATAAATACAATAATATAATATATATCTAAATATATATTATATATATAAATAATATGTACCCGTAAAATTACCTAGCCGAATTTAAGACATTTTTTCCCAAGGTCCCTCTAATTTTCAAAAATTCGCCGGAACCGTCGAATACTAATGTATGATAAATTAAAAAATTGCGAGATTATTAAACCATAACCCATATATCCCCACTGATTTAACAATAATAAATAATGGCTACCGTTGTAAGTATCATACACCAGGCATTAACATATCTACAGATTATTACAATAAATTACCAAATATTCAAATAATATAGTCATAAAATAATATTAGTTCTACATTAAATCAAATTTAAAATTCAAATTATATAATATATAATATAATCTTATATATAATATATATAATATATATATATATATATTAATATTAACTATTATAATAATATATATATTATATTATTTAATTTATATATAAATATAATAATATATAATATATTATAAGATTAAGATGTAAAGTAAATATATATATATCTCTAATTTTAATAATATCTCTTTTAAATATTTGATATAAATATTAAATAATATGCACTAACACCTTTGTATTACGCCAAAATAGATTATGTAAAATTGAGACAAAAAGTGTTAGAAACTTCGCGTTTAAATAATTCTATTTTGCAATCCATGCATAAATGATAATTCAACAGCATATCTGGAACATTAAGTCTTAATACAACAAAATATTTGGGACATTAAAATGGCAAAAATTTGGATAATAAGTCCCCTTCAGATATTGAATAGCTTGTACTTACATATCCCAATAAATGAATTGTCTCAAGAGTCTTAGCACTGAATAGTTCATATGACAATAATTTAGTGGGAACGAAACTTCCCCACAAGCACTTGTTCACTGACTCGATTACTTCGATATTTTAGTAAATGCTGTCCAGTTTCGTATACAAAACATAAATTCATCCCTATTACTATCCAATACTTTTATTGACTTCCAATATTCTATTTCTTTAAGATTTCCATATAATATGAAGTGCTGCTAATAGATAAATCGTTTTAACTACCATAAGTTTAATTTTTTTTAACCATTATTAATCACTTAATTATATATATAATTCTTCATCCATTTTTGATCTTTTCTAGCAAGTGATCAAAAAATAGTATATATTTATTTTCCAATTGCTTATTTCTCATCATTCACAGAAAAGTGAATTTTATCCATTTTATAACTTTGTATTTCAAGAAGTGAAATATAACTGCAAATCTATTTGTAATTATTTAAAAGGCGATAAACTATTCTTGAAGAAATTATTGTTGAAGATATCATTAAATGTTTATAATATGTTCTATGCCATATCGTAAGTTGTTTCAAGAACAGATCTACAGAACTCTCAGGTATTTTAGTGTATAAAAATCATTCTCTCTCTCTCTCTCCGTCGATGCTCACTCATGTAATTAATTAAGAAATCGTTTCATGCTTGCATCTGTATCATACTCTCCAAGTTAATATTTAAGAAGAAATATTGTACTATATCTATGTCTATGATTAAGATTAAGGATATTGACTATTATCTGTTGAACATATAATTTATAAGGATAGAAAATATATTTCAAGAAATATTTATTAAGAAGGAAATATCCATTTATGATGCATATATATATTATTCTAGTAAAAGTTAATTAGAAGGATAGTCTCATTGCACCTCTCTTGTCTTCTTCTATCATAGACTATTTACTATGATTATATATACTGATATTTTCTCTTTCTTTTCCTTATGATATATTATTATAAATATATATATATTATTTCTATACACATATTAGGTTGGTGACTATGAATCTGGTGTTCCAATTTTTTAACTTTGAAAATTAATTTATATATATTAATCTATATATATTTAAGATAAAGTGGAGAAGAGGAGAGTGAGAGAGAGAGATGAGAGAGAGAGAGAGAGAGAGGAGATAAGAGAGAGAGATAGTAAGAGAGAGAGAGTAATGAGGAGAGATATGAGTGAGAAGAGATGAATTAGATGAAGTAGAAGAGAGAAGAGATAGAGAGAGAGAGAAGAGAGTGAGGAGAGATGAATAGAGAGAGAGCGAGTAATATAAGAGAGACGAGAGAGAGGAGAGAGATGAAGAGTAAGAGAGAGAGAAAAAGAAAGAGAGAGAGATAGTGAGAGAAGAGAGAGAGAGAGAGAGAGAGAGAAGAGTAAGTAAGAGAAGAGAGAGAGAGAGATGAAGAGATGAGAGAGAGAGTAAGAGAGAGAAGAGTAGAGAGAGAGAGAGAGATAGAGAGAAGAGAGAGAGAGAGATGAAGTAAGAGTAAGAGTAGAGAGATAGAGTAAGATAATATATACTTAAATTATTCTATATATTTATTTGTTTATTAAATTTATAGTTGTACAATTTTGATCTTTAATAAAAACTTTTCTGAGTGTAACTTAGAATTTTCAAATGGAAGAAGGAGGACAAAAATAAACCTTTTAATTTTCAATATATAATAGAAAGAATATACATTTTACCCCCTAATTTATTATAAAATGACATTAATAATAAATAAATCAATTTAAATAACTACCGGATCTCACACACGTGAGGCAATAGGATAATCATAAATATATTTCGCCTATATTCTGCTCAATGTAGGACACGTGGAAGTCGATTCAACTTTAATACATTAAATGACTTCTATTGCTGTGGAAGTGTCTGACCTAGAGATGAGTTTGATCTAAACCCGCTCAGTAATTAAGGAGAGTGAGAAAGAGCACATATTATTTCGCACTAGTTTCATTATTCATTTATTTATTTAATATATACTTTACTAGCAACAAATAATTATTTTAAATATTTGAGTTAATCGCATTCGCCTACAGTTCTCTTTTGGCATATAATTGGTTTTATGGGTAACTTAGTTTTCCCTTTCAGTCTCAGCGGCATCACTCACTCCTAGAGAGTGTACAATCATTACGAGTAATATATTATCCGAAATGTCACATTACACGGAATAGTGTTACACCGCATAGCGTCTTCCATTTCTCACACTCTCTGTGTCTGATTTCTCTATTAATCTAGAACGAGTGTTTTATTAGATTCTTAGAAGGAAAAAAAAACAACTTGTCAAAAAATCACTTCAATATATGCTAAATTGGAGATCCGATGAAATTCACTCATCTTTATTGTATACTGTCTTTGAAATTTGCTCTCTGCATTTTTGGTCACAGCTTATAATCGGAGCGAGTCTCGAACAATATTAATAAAATAGAGTGTTTATTATACTCATTATAGGCTGAATTATATCTGAATTACTAATTTATAATTGTAATAATAATTGTTTAATCAATGGCGATGATGCTTACACATTTTTGTTTAAATTTTTACATAATCTTTCATTTATACAATGTAATATATATTTTCAGATGACCTATTTTCACAAAAAAAAAAGAAGAGAATTTTACATAACTGCAAAATTTTGAAGATGTCGTTCATGTTCTATAATAAATCGTGCTAAGTCACGAGTAGCACGAGTGTAGCAGTCGCAATATGATATAATATAATATTATATATACTATATTGATATAGTAATATACTCATAATAATTATATATAAGTATACTGATATAGCTTATATATATATAAAAATAATTATATATATATATATTATATATATATATATATATATATATTATATAATTATATATAATTATATATATAAGGATATATATATATAATTAGAAGTGCTCTCCCCATAGGTTTTTTCGGTCAACGAGCCGCCAAACTGATATACTTATATTTATATATATATATATTAATATATATATATCATATACACCATTAATGTGAGTTGTGTATCCGATATAGTATATTATATTATAATAATATATATTAATAGTATATATATATATTTATATATACTCACCACTTCTAGGTGGCACACTATTTGAAATTGGCCCTATTTATAAGAGGTTGACTCGGTTAATATTAGGTTAGGAATGTCCTCGTAATTTCAATATTTTAGGTAAATACATTACAATTAATAGGGCAACTATATCTACCTAACCTAAAGCGGATACCGAACCTAACTTACGGCTTAAACTAACCTAACCAAACAAACCTAACCTAAATGTAACTAACCTTATATTAACGGAGTCATCCTCTTATAAATGTCCATATAGTATGAATATCGATATAGTCAAAAATAATGATATATGTATATATAATATACACGTTAATATATATATATATATATATATATAATATATATTATATATATATATTATCATATATATATATTTCAGTTGTACCCGACAGTACTATTGTCTCACACGGGCAGAGCCTATTCAGACGGAGGGGTGTTGGTACGCGCTCAGAAGTTTCACCATCCTAACGTAAAATCTGGCACAGATCAGGCACAGATGCTGGCAGAGTGAAAGTGAGGGAGATTAAATTACACAGAGGAACACAGAAGATTGGAAGAACAATTGTTCGTACAGAACGAGCTGTCAGGGAAGAAGAAGTGAAGTCGCGTCCGCAGCGAATTAGCCTGGAGTTAGACCTAATATCAGCTACGAAAACTCATGCCGCCAGATACAGCACACCTGTGTTACAGGGCGTGTAAAGGTGGTGTGACGCACGTGATAAGTTCCTCATCGAAGCGGCACAGTGCTAGTCGACTTAGCGGTAACCTGTATATAGAAAAGAGATAAAGCAAACAACTTGACGGTCCACAAAGATAGAGGTCAGTGAAATGAGATACAGATCAGTTTTATAAGCATAGGGCTTTTGGAATCGAGACCCTAATATGCCGGTGAACAGGGCCCCCAGATAGCTCGACGCAGGTACTATCCATATTACAAAGGACGGATGAGGCCTTGATGTAAACATGAGTAACTGAGAAGGAATGAAAAAAAGAGTCTCGGCAGTTCGTGAAGCAGAACTCCTAGTTTTTTTGAGGCTGCCCTGAAGCAACCGTGTGATTTTGTTTTTAAGCAATTGGAATCAGCTGGTTTTTAGGAGACACGCTTGAGCGTCTGTGTTTTGGTTGCACTAGTGAGACGTGTAAAGAAGATTCCAGAAAATAGCAAATTGTGATATTACAAGAGAGTGATCAAACTATCTCATCTCGTGACGCGTGTCTTCTCACTCGCAACAAATTGCGCAGAAATTAGAATTTTGATGTGAAGCTAATTTTTATTGACACTCGCACACACATTCATTCCAAACCAAACGGAGTGTCGTGAACCTACACACGCCCATCTTTGTTTGTTTACATTTTTTCGTAAGAACGTCCTTAATCGTCAAGCACGGAAAAATAGCAACCATACAGGAATTAAGGCAAATTCCTTAGTTTGTTGGAGGGCATTTTTATCGATTTTGCGCTAGTTTGACAAAAACGAACCGCAAACTTTAGCATTTCTTTACGTTTCGTAAGCTCAAATGCAAAAACGGAAAACGCTTGTAATATTTTTTGTAGGTGCTAAGCTCTTTATAATTCAGTGTTTCTGTGTTTCTTCTGGATTTATCACAGAACGAATATCCTCTTTGTATTGTGCTTTAGCTAGTAAAGGAAATTGCCTGACGACTTGATTTTTTTTGTATTTCGTGTATAACGAACGCCTTGCTTACAACATTTGAAATCATCTGTGTGAATGGACTCCATGTGGTTTCTGGAATAAACGAAATACTGTGTAATAATAAATGGTTTCTATTTTGATAACATAATTTTCAAGTACTCTTTTGCTTCTGTTGTAATTAAGATTAAAGCTAATTTTTATTGAATGAATAGCAAAAAAGCCAAAAAACCAAAAACCGGAACCCCCGCCCCGCCCCCCCTAAGCCAACTTACTTATCCCTTTGCTGTGTCGGATTGCAGGGTGCGCAATTTGGTTTGTTTGCATTTTTTTTCGAGTAAGAAGGCGTGCTGTGAAAATTGGCTACAGCACGGAATTAGGCGCAACTTACGGAATTTGGGAGAAATTCCTTTGTTTGGTATTAGCATTTTTTCTCGATTTTGCGCTAAGTTTTTGACAAAAACGAACGCAACTCGAGCATTTCTTACATTCGTAAGCACAAATGACAAAAAATGAAAACGGCTTAAAAATTGTTCTTCGAGCCAAACTTATGATTTTATTGTAATTCGTATAATTTTACAAAGAAGGTCAAGTTTCTTCTTTCAGTTGTTGGCGTCGCCGTCACACGTTCTTAGACTTTTACTATATATATAGTAGTAATAGATGTATTATATTAATATCATATATATATATATATATTAGTCATATATTATAAAGATAATATATATTATATTATATAGTGATTATAATATATATATAATATATCTAATATGATATATAATTATATATATATATAATAATCAGTATATATATAATAATATAGGCTGTTATGTTTTACGACTCGTCAGTTTTTGAATCTTTTTTTTGTTTTTTTTTTTTTATATCTTTCCTACCCATGTATGATCCTAACAGTCAATTTAAGGGTGACGGACATGATCAAAATATATAGGGCACCAGTTACGTTTTTCACTTGATTACCGTCAGTTTCAAAAAAATTTTTTTTTTTTTAACTAAAGAATGCCCAAGGGTTGACCGCAGAGAAGGCAGGGCGGGGTCTCTCGCGCTTGCCGGGGGAACGACAGGGTAGAGCTATTTCCCCCCCCTTTCGGGGAGGGTCTCCGGAATCCCCGCTCTTTGGTATTTGGGTGTCGCGGGGGTTCTCCCGCCCCTCCCCTACGGGTATGGAAAACGTCCCCTCTGTCCCCCGTCGGCTTCGAGCCCCCCTAATTTTTTTAATTTTTAATTGTTTTTATTTTTTTTAGTGTATTTCTTTTTTTGTTTTTTACATTTTTGTAGTAAGCTTTTACACACTATTCCAATATGTAGATTGGTTGTTTCTGTACAAGTTCGTACTTTGCGCGCACGCATATTTCATTTATGAAAAAATATTTTTTAATTTTTTATTTTTTTTCTTTTTTACTTTTTGTAACAAGCTTATTACGCTGATTTCCAATATGTAATTGGTTTTTCTGTAAGTGTCGTACTTTTCGAGATACTTTCATTTTTTTAAAATTTTATTGATATAATTGTGATTATATACATAAGTATATAAATATTTATGTTCAAATCATGGCCATGCACCACTGAAATTCATTGTTAGTAAAATATACTAGCTAGCACCTCATGTTAAAAAAACAAAAAAAAAAATCAAAACTGACGGAGTCTAAAACCATAGACAGGGCCTATATAATGATATATAAGATTATAATATCATATATGATACGATATATATATATATATATATATATATATATAGATAATTATATATATTATGTATAATATATAATTATATATATATATACGTATATATACAATATATAGATATATATATAGTATATAGAGGAGAAAGTTGGAGTTGAGTCAGTAAAAATCGACATGTCTTGAAGGAAGAAATGTGAGTTGTGGCAGAGGCGAGAGTAAGGGTGCATGATAGGAGAGGATGGCGGGGCGGGGTTTCGTATGGGGGCATGGTTGTTTCCCCCCACCTGGCAGGGGATGAACCCTTACATTGACAATTTACCATAGTGAAGGGTTCCGTCTCGGTCTATGAGCTCTTAATGGGGTGGATTCTGTCTGTGGACGAGCTCTACTAATTAATGGTACAGAGGGGCGGTAAGACTGCTGGTCTTTCTTTTCGACGTTTGTCAAGTTCTCCTACTGCTTTCTTTTCCGATGCTTGTACGAGCACTTACGCTCCAATCTGGGGCAAAATGACAGGAGTGACATGACATAGAAAGAAAGAAAGAGATATTATAGTAATATGAGTATATATATATATATATACTATATAGTATATATATATTATAATATATATACTATATATATATATATATATGATAAATAATATATATATATATTATATATATATATATATATATATATATATAGCTATTTTATTAGGCTTATATAGTTTTGTTAGCAAAGATTATTGATAAGAGATTTTATTGCATATATTGAATTGCAGATTTTGTCCATAATACCTCAGAACCTTGCTCATTGAACATGCCATCATGTTAGCGTAAAAAGATGTGTGTGATTATTAATGATATTACAAAATTTTAATAGAGTGTAAATATGCACACAGAAAAATTAAAGACGAGTTATAACCCAACAACATTTAGATACAACGCCATATCAAGTAAGCATATGGATGTAATCATCTACCGAAGAGATATCTTGAATCAAGAATTTTGGATAGTAAACAGAAAGAGTCCTGGTATTTTCTAGAACAGAGACACCCCAAAATAGCGAAAAGATCCACAAGCCGTGAGACAAGTGAATCTTGAGGAAAATTTTTCCCCAAAAAAAAAACAAGATTTGGCATATCAATGATCCCAAATCACAGGCATTTCATCAGAAGATATAAAATTTTTAGTTGCAATGAGTAACGTTGTAAACAGCCATCAGTCCAAATCACTGAAGAGCTCAGGGATTCATGAGAGTAGTTGGCCCATCTTCAACCAAATTTTGTAGAGATGTTTACCAACTTCCATAAGTAAATTGAGAATCAGCCATATTCGAGGTTATTATATTGCCGATGCAGATATATGTTACTACAGATATATGGACGCTAAATATTCAAGCGAGTCATTTATTTCTTCAACACTGCTCACCTGGCTTACCAGGAGTTGTCTGGAAAAATGGGACTGTGTACTTCCATTGCAATTATATAGTATTATCCTATATTTTGAGGTATTTGAGTAAACTTTATTTAAAAATACTGTAGGTATGTAATAGAATATTAACATTAAGAACATTAGAAATAGAGACAGTAAGAAGCCACATGGGCCTATAGAGACTATCTCAGTCAAGCAGCTAATATAATCAATCACCAAACATGCTAATGAAAATCGACAATGAATAGGGATTGGCTCTAGTTTGTGAACCGAAAAAAGATTTGTTTGAACACAAAGCAGGCCAATCATGGCCTGGACGCCAAAGAAAGTCAAACACCCTCACAGCATGATAAGAGTAACACACACATCGCAATGTCATTTCAAGAGCAGGGAAGTTAAGTAAACTGCAAAACAGCTATGTTAGTCCAGTACTAGAGTACTGTCACTACTGTGCACCTCCTGTTCCAAAGAAAGACATTAGAATATAAAGCTAAAAATCTGATGCAAGCCAAATGGACTATCGAGACTGTCCCAGTCAAGCCAATAGAACCAATCACGTCAAACATGTTCATTTAGCAAATTAACAAAGCACCCTAGGACTTGTCAATAACTTACTTAGTATACACAAAGTTTAAAGCATGCACTATAGGCAGATGGTATGTGCTATATAATACACTGTAGGAATGCTACACAAGGCTACTATAATTTTTTGTAAAAAGATGGGCTATGGGTTATGTAAAAATAAATGCCCTTCCAACAAATTATTTTCACAGAAGTAGATTTAGCATTGTTGTTCTCTCTCCGAAGCGAAAAAAAATTAACTTCCGGCCGGCCAGAATTTTTGGTAGAACCTCTTAGTTTTACATTCCCTACCCTACACTAAAATACATCGCTTCTCGCTGATGAGGGAGGGGCTGATAATATTGTGTGCTTGCATAGGACTGATGATAATAAGAAACCTTGCCCTTTCCTGCACCACATCTGAAAGATCTCTTCTGTGTGGAAAGCATCTCCATGTTTTTCGTAGAGCCTTCATCTCCATCTCTTTCACAGATTTGTAAGTTGAAATTTGAATATCTTTGCTCCTTGATAACTGTCTCTTCAGTTTTATCGATGAGGTTCTTTGATGTGTCTCTTTGAAGGTGAAGAGATGTCAATGCAATTTTGGCCATGAACGTATCAAAGTTAACATATCCTAAATGCCTCTTCATCTTCAGTAGGAGTTTATTTGCTGAAAAGCCTACCATAGTCACTGATCAGTGCTGTGGCCAGGTTGATAAGTGGCGGCCTCCACTTCTGTGAATTTTTTATTTTTTTGTACGTGAGCACGCCTCCTCGTTATCGCTATTTAAATGCATTTTAGACGTGGTTCACCGTCGGAGATACCATTCTTGTGGGATTTCAAGCTAGCTTAGGAAATTCCTTATTAGAACTTTTAACTTCGAACCCTAGATTTATTATTGAAATCAAAAGGGTTTTCATAATCTTTCCACCCAAAAAGTAGCAGTCATCGGGCCATATTAACGCAATACCGATACCCAGAAAAATGATACCGATACCGATACTATCGTACATTCCTAAATATATATATAAAATATGTATATATATATATAGGATAGTATGTATTATATATATATATATATATATATATATATATATATATATATATATATATTATATATACGTATATATATATATACACGGTATATAATATAATATATATACTATATATATATATATAATATATATATTCTATATATATAATATATAATATATATATATTATATATATATATATATATAGTATAAATATTATTATATAATATAATATATATATACGTGATATATATATATAATAATATAATATTATAGTATAATATATATATATATATATATATATATATAAGTATATATATCATTATTAGATAATGATTTATAATATATATATTATAATATATATATATATATCTAGTTTATAAAAGTATATATATATATATATATATATCAGGCACTTAATATATATAGTATCGTGTGGATTAGGTGCACTCTCACACACTAGTGTATATAATATATATATATATATATATATACAAGTATATATATATATATATATATATATATATATTATATATATATATATATATATATATATATATATATATATATATATATATATATTTTCATTGAGTTTCTCATTCTCAAATATTAAAAATAAATTATTTGCATTTGCACTCGGACATTCGGAATGCGAATAGAAAATGTTTTAATGGACTTGTTAATAAAATTGTTGGAACTCATATATGGATATCTACTCAGCACACTCGTGATCAGAATGAGTTGATAATGCGACCTCGGTCGTTTCAAGGTAGTGACAGTAATTTGAGTTTATCATTGATTCTATCATATTTGATAGGCTCCTCGTACTTGAAGTATATTTCGCTCGAAATCAGATGTTGAACACACGCGTCTGAATTCGTAATTATTTCGGGAAAGGAAGAATAACATCTGGGTTAAAGACTTAAGAACTTTAAGCAGCAAACACAGAAAAATGTGAAAAGAAATGAGTAAAAGATAAAGGATCTCACCACTTTAAGAACGAAGCCAGATTAACTCTTGAAACTAATATGGAAATTCAAATATATGGGACAATGAAACGAAAAATCATAAAAGGATGGATATAGTAAATTTACAGAAATGATAGTAATGGTCTATCTTCTGTTTCGTCACGTTGAATATTCTTGGCTTGTACGTTTAACGAAAGTAATCGGTCTTTTCAACACACTACTCAAAGGAAATACTACAGAGAGTCTGTTTGAGGAAATGATGACTGCATAAAAACTAAAGTTTCAGAATTAAATAGAGCTCTATCAAATAATCATCCAAGTTACTTTTCTACCGACGATTGATAAATACTCAATCAACAGTTTCCTTTTTTTTTTCTGAGTAGTCATGCCATTGACAATTATTTTAAAAGAAGCCAAATTTTGTTGTCGTGCTCTGAACCTCTCACTGAATGTCATCAGGTGAATATCTCAGTGAGTAATTTAGGAATGTGGGAAATGGAACCTATTCTCCGATGATATTCACTGTGTCAGAGATGCTGGTGCATATACAGAAATTGGATACTTTCTGAGTGAACACCAAAACTCCGCTCAGTCATCAACATTAAAATGTGTGACATCTCAAACAACAGTCAGGCAGCGAGTTATCTCAAAATATAGTCAATTGGCTACACACCATTTGATCATGACGGGCATGGCTCGTAAGGAACTAAAGAAAATATCAGCTCAGAATTAAGTTTGCTGACTTTTCAGTAATACATGAGTTATTTCTGCAAATTATGTTAAGGTTGCAAGAGCTTAAAGAATCTTAAATCTTGTACGGCCGCTATGATGATAAAATAAATGCCTTCCATCCCATGACGATTCTATTCTAAACAATTGTATCATTGTACTCCAATCATTTGAAGATATCATAATGATTTAATCAGCAACACTTGTTTACCATCCTCTCGTAATAACTCTGAAGAGAATATTTATATCATCAGACAATTACAGTCAGAAATAAATGATGAGGCAGACGATATTCGAGCACTTCTCTCGCCCTAAATTTTATGGTTCGGTTCATAACGTTTATTGTACCATTAATGATTGAGAAAATGAACCTCGTAATGGAAATAGCTATTTGTTTATCTATCATTGTTAATTCTTGATAAACCTCGCGAGCATGAATATCAGACGTGCTAACGGTGTTTGCACAAAATGTAAGTGATCTACGTCATTAATTTTCTTTCTCTCAAAAAACACTTTTGTAACCAAAAAATAACTTTTGTAACTCTGCTTTCCTACTCTTATTCGCTCTGATGGAATTGCAGCTATACGCCTGCTGAAAGGGGCATATATATATATATATATATATATATATATATATATATGATATATATATATATATATATACGTAATTATATATATATTTTATATATATATATATATAATATATATATTATATATATATATATTATATCTACACAAAAATTTTTATTTTTTTATTTTTATAAATGTCGGGAAACTGTGCGTGAGCGGATTCAAAAAGCCCGCACCAAGGCACTGCACCACTAATTTTATCATCGTGCTTCGCACCGCACCAGGGTCGCGAATTTTTTGATGGCGCATCGACCAAAATGAGCTTACCACGATCACACACGCACCGAACCCGGTGCGTCGCCAACTATTACAACACCATAAGCCCAATTTCACATGCTTACATCTCTTCCAGAGTCCTCATAAGCAAAATTATTCATACTTCCATGTTGCAGCACATCACTCTTAAAAACGATTTAAATATTATATATATATATTTATATAATATATATAATATATATATATATATATATATATAGTATATATATTATATAGTATATATATTATATATATATTATATATATAAGTATTATATATATATAATATATATATTCAGAGGTGGGCACTTTCCACTCTTTAGTCCGCTAGTCGCTCCGAGCGGAATACAGACAGGTAGCGGAGGTGCGGACTAGCGGAGGTGTCATTATTTTAGTGGACTTGCAGGTGTGGATCTAAAAAAGTTATGTCCGCACCTTTTTTAAAAAATGAAAATATAGTTTACTTATTAAGAATTGATTATTTTTTATAATAAAAGAAATATATTTTTATTTTAAGTTATAACTAATTATACTTTTAGTAAGACATTGTTTTTTTTAATATTAAACTCCAAAAATAATCTCAACTCCTTAAAGGTACAATATATATAAATAACATTTAATTGACTTTATAGACTGAATGGCTATAAACCTCATCTATAACTTTAATTAATTATTTAATACTATTATTATTATAACTAGGCGCAATTCTAAATCAATTCTGTGTTAAACCAATATATTAATATATATATATATATATATATATTATATAATATATATATATATATATATATACTATTATATATATATATAATAAATATATATATATAATATAATATTATATATTATAGTAGCGAGCTGATACGTAGCATTAGCATCGACTGCAGGAGTCGAGGCTTTCATGCATCTACTAAAGTCTTGGATGAAATAGAACTTCTTATGGGTGCAGGGTGGTCAAAATATTCAGAAGGGAGGCAGAATGAATGATTAAGGTGAGGACCTTAAATTAGCATTGGACTGCTCTGGAAGTGAACTAACACCGCACTCCTCTCACTAAGGACATCTTTCCTTTCAGCATCGGCAGAATTTGTTTGAACTTGTTCAGGAAATATAATACACCTCTCCTAAGTTCTGCGGCTGTAGAGCGTATGGTTGGGATATTTTGAGGGCAAACAGGTCAGCCTTAACTGTTTTTAATTTTGAGCCACCTAATCTTTTTTTTTTTTTTTTTTTGAAAGTATATGGATCTCTTGTCCTTTTGAAGACGACATTGAAGGAGGATGTGGAAAATCTTGAGATTTTGTAAATATTCATTCAATTTTTTATATAATAATTATAAATAAATTTTCTGTAAGGATATATACAAATTTAGTATTTAATATTAAATATCTTTTTTTTTTTTCCGCACATTAATAGCGGGAGACGTGCGGACTTGCGATAGGGGATTGATTGTCTGAATAAGTGCGGAGGAGCGCTAGCGGACTAAGTTTTCTCGAGGTGGCGGAGGTGCGCGAGCGGACTACCCCTAAATGAGCGGGATGCCACCTCTGTATATATAATATATATATATATCATTTATATATATATATATATGGGGATATATAATATATATATATATAATTATTATATATATATATATATATATATATATATTATATATTAATATATATATATATATATATAATATATATATATATATATAAAATTTCAGGTAAAAAATTGAACCAGATCGCAAACCAAGAGAAATATATCAGCGAAAAAGAAAGACGAAAATCAGAATTTGCAGAATTCGTGTGATGGTACGAATTAAAGGAAAAGGTAAGTTTTTTTACACAAGGAGAAACATGGATTAAAAACTCTTCTAATTTGTAATTTTTACTTGAAATAGTCTTCATCTATATAAGTTTGAAGAGCTCGCTGCTGTCTTGCTGCTGCTTACTCATGCTGCTTTAAGTTAGACCAGTCACAGTGGTTCCCAAGCTAAAATAGACCAATTCTTTTATTTGCATACTTAGTTTATACTATGTAAAGTTATTGACTATCATTGTAATTAATTTTGTGACCATTGAGTGAAGGTGTGTTTCTCTTTGCTCTGTCATTTCTACTCAAAAGGTGTAAATTCTGCAAGTGAATGTTAGTTAACCAATAGTATTGCTGGTATCTCTAACTGTGGCTTTTAACAAAATTTATACTTACTTTTTTTGGCGCATTATGAGTTAATTTATTTTATTGAGTATTTCTACTAGGTCAGTGTTGATAGCTTAACCCTAGGCTAAAGTTGTTAAGAGATTTACTGTAATACTTGTGTGTTTGCAGGTCTTTATTTGGACTTATTAAATAGTTTTTCTGCATTTAACTACAGTCATTAACAATTGTTATATTAATTTTGTGATAATTTAATTTAAATAACTATAGGCTAAGGTTAGGCCTACTTTATTATTTTTTAAATAGCCTTAGCCTATTCAAGCTAAGGCTAGATTCAAGCTTGTTTAAAATTTTAACTTGTTTTTTGGATAGTTTTTTCTTTTTAGGCTTAGTAATATTTGTAAACCTATCGTTGGTCAGACTAATTGGTACAAGTTTGTAAAGTTAATAACAATTTAAAGTATTAGGCTTGTTGAATACTTGTGGGACTGACGGGTGACATGTGAATCGCTGCACCCACTGTTTAGTATTCTGAATTGCGAAAACTTTTTTAAATACGAGTTGCAGGCTGATAAAAATGATGATATTAAGTGAAATGTTTAGTATTAGAGTTGAGAAAGAGGGAAGTGTTAGGAAAAAAGTTAGTAGGGTTTTGTCGAGGCCGGAGGGAGTGGGATACAGGGTAGAGAAGACCAGTTAATATCTTCAACTTAGGCTGGAAGATAAGATAATAACGGCAAAGGAATAGATAATTTGTCTGCAGATCAATGGAGAATTGGTGATAAAAGAAATAACAAGTTGAGGTTTCAAAAGTCAGCAGCCTGTGACCTGCCAGTAAACAGGTTTGACTGTCTTCCAAGATGGGGAGGGATCAGAGAGGGCCAATGGTAATGTTAGAGTTTTCCAAAGGAAAAGCTGAGGCATTGCTGATTGGAGATCTCTATGATCGATACCTAGATAGGAGATAAGGTTGAAAATCTAAGATGTTTCAAAAATTATCCCGCGTTTGGTAAGATCTGAACTGAAAAAAAGTGCTGAAGAGGTTTTTAAGTTGGATGGGAACCTTGCAGATCGAAGATTAAGATAAGATAAAGTATGTTAACGAAATATTTAATAATTATACCGCTCGTTTCATTTTATACGAGTGAATATAACAAAGGTGGGTTCGTCTTTGCTTTACTCTAAACGATGAAATTACTATTAGGGTATAATATCAATATAAATTAATAGTCTTAAAGTATTAGTAGATGAAAAAAAAATAATTAATCTACTAAAACAAAAATAAATGATCACTATTTAATCACAATTATTAACACAGGGAAATCCTTGTCGCAATATGTCATCACTCCCTTTTCTGTAAATATAAATATACATTGAATAGTTTGGTACATTTAGTCAACTAAACCATTTTTCTCTTTCTCTTCTTCTCCTGTCTTCTTTCCTTCAACATATAAGCTCATATTGTCGGCTCTCACTCCTTCTTTCGTTAACACATCCGCTGTCTGTGTTTTTGTGTTTATCCATGTTATTTTATTTACTTCTTTCATTTCTATCATTTCTTTAATAATAGCGATGTCTATCCACAATATTTTACTCGTCACTCAGTGTTTTGCTGTCAGGTTTTATTTCTATAGGAACATTTTCCATTGTAGTTTCTTTCCATATGTTTTTCAAATAAATAGTTGTCTCAGCTCCTTTCTCTCTTCCACATAATCTTTTATACCGCTCACATCCACTGCCTTTTGTAAACACATCTGTCAATTGGTGCTTTGTATCCACCCAGTCAACTTTTGTAATCATACCCTCTTCTAACATTCACTTAGTCCAAGCAACATCTATCCGTAAACCCTTACTCAACACTTGTGTCACAAAATATATTGCTCTCCTCAGGTCTTACTATCCGTTTACACTTTGATTTGTAACCTTTCACCACCAATCGCTTCTCTCCAACATTCTTCCAGATATATTCCTGCTTGTGCACCTTCAATAAACGCAATCGCTTCTGCCTCAATTGTCGATCTAGCAACTATTTTCATACATCTTGACTTCCAGACAATAGAACATCTGTTTCTTTCTTCATCCTTCAAAGATACAACATAACCCACTTGAAGATTAACACAACCTTCCATTCCATATGAGGCATCTATATAAATTTCCACTTCCATTTTTCCTTCAAGTGTGCTTATATAAATACCCATAGTTATCTTCTTACCTCTTTTAATGATATCGATTAATTTTCTCATTTCTTCCACCTTACCTCCCTTAAAAAACCTACTCCTTTCACTGACAGCGTAACACAAATCAGGTCTTGTTTGACCACTCACCCAGTTAATTTGACCCACCAGAGACCTATATAAAGATAATTCTTTATTTTCCATTTCCCTATCACTAAAGTAGACTCTTTTTATCCAGTACATTTATGCTTTCCATATATTTCTCTTGTTCCAGCCATATTCTTTTTTCATTCATGTATATTAATTCCAATATACTTGAAGCTTTGAACATCTTCAGAATCTATTTCCAACCTTTCTTTCAATCCTTTTATCACTTCATTCATAAACATTTCAGAACCATCAAAACAGAAATCATCCACATGTGTACACATAATACTAGATAACGTTCCTGAAGTCACTCTTCCACAAAAACATAGCAGGTTCCAATTTACTATTCATACCCCCTAATTCTTCAATTACATCCACCACCTTATCATACCAAGCCCTTGCAGCATCTATCAATCCATATAGTTTTCTTTAATTCCCAAATACACTCTTCTTTAGCTTCTTTCGGAGGAGTCACATACACACTTCTTTTAATCACATAACCTTGCAAATAAGCTGATTTTAATATCAATCGAATTACACTTCCATCCCTTTCTTTTTATAATACTCAGACAAATCCTCAAAACCTCTCCTGAGCAAGTAGGTACTTTCGTAATCAAATCGTCACCTTCTTCTTCAAACCCTCTTGCTACCAATCTAGCTTTACATATCTCTTTCCCTTCCTACAACTTTTCTGTAATAACCCAACGAAGAGATATTTTCTTTTGACCAATATCCTCAACCTTCTTGAAAACATCATTGGCTTCTCAATTATCAATTTCCTTTATTTTTGCATTCAAAACTCTTTCGTCTTCTCAATTACCCAACCATGCTTCTTCTTGATCCTCAATATTTTCAATCTCTTTATAATCACGAAAATCCATCCACCCACGCTCACCACTCGCAACATTGCTGATGTTATAACAATCACTCCACTTCTTACTCTTTGCCTTTCAAGCCTTTCATTCCCCATTCTCTCTATGCCTACACCTGTATCTTCTCCCGATCTTTATTTTTGGTTAAATTTCCTGTTGTTCTCCCTGTTCATCTTGATTTTCCTCCTCTTCTTAATCTTTTTCATCAATGCTCTCATAAACTATATCAATTTCTTCAAATTCATATTCTTTATTGCTTCTATTTCTTTCCGATTATTACCTTCTGTTACATTCATTTCCTTTTCCTTTCTTTCATCCTCAGGAACCTCCAAATCATTTTTCGGTACACCGGCCAACCTAGTAATATGCACCCGTGCTACATCTCTTAGAGTACCTCCATGTTTTACTATAACCGTTTTTCCATCTCTCCTTATCACTTTTGTTGGTCTTCTCCATTGTTTGTCAATCTCTCTCTCTTATAATACACCTCCTCGCCTGCTTCCGCCAAGTCATTATTGTGTTCACGAATTTGACCCCTCATTGCTTTCTTTATCCTCTCCTCAGCTTCCTGCTGCACGAGTATCAATCTACTCTTCTTTATCTCATCTAGATTTTTCGAAAGCATTTCTCCTTCTGTTCCCAGTCACCCATGCTCATTTCCTCCTCTGTTGTTCCATTTGGTAATCCTACATTTTTTCCAAAAACCAACTGATTTGGAGACAAACCATTCTTATTTAACAGACGATTCTTCTCAGCAACTGACCAAATCAAACTTACATTTTTACTCACTCCATCCTCTTTCATCTTTCTCATAGAATCTTTCAACAAACTCACCACCGTCTTTTCACATTGCCCATTACTCCAAGGACTTTCAGCTGCTGTTGCCCATTGATTCATACGAAAACCTTTTACATAATACTTTCATCTCTTCATTCTGGAATTCTAAAACCATTATCACTAGAAAACCTTTCAGGCGCCCAAAATATACTAATCCATTTTTCTAACACCTTTTCAACAATTTTTTGGTTCGTTACTCTGAATCCAACATACTTGACAATACCTAGTCCCCAAATCAATCATGGCCAAAAATTTATGTCCTTACAATTCGCAATTGGAAAGTAGATCAAAAGAGTCGCATGGCAAGGGCCTGGGTTCGATCCCTAGTCTGGATCCTAGGTAGAAATTACCTAGAGAAGTTCTCTACTAGAATAGGGCTATGCCCGTGAGATGTGAACTTTTTAATAATAAAAAAAAAAAGTTCCAAACCGTTTCATTAAACCCCCTTCCCCTTCCCCTTGCTAAAGGGGAAACCCACTACTGCTCTACTGAGAGTTTTCCTATATTTTACACAAGTGTCACAATTTTCACTCACATCATCTATACATCTTATTTCTTTCCACTCAATTCCAGTAATCTCTTCCCCATATGCATCTCTCACTAGATCCCACAATCTTTCCTTTCCCGGGTGTCCAAATTGAAGGTGCAAGAACTACCTTTTTTCTCTCGTTTTCATTTATAAAGTTCTTTTCTACCACCTATCTACCTAACATCTCTTCAGACGCCTTCTCTTAAACGTAATAACATGTGCCATTTTTCATTCTCCTTACATCTCACTTGTATATTACCAAATAGACCTATGTTTATTTCATTCTTCCTAAGATTTATACTAGCATCCATCTTTTTCAAAGATTCACTTCCCAACAACCAAGGTACATCCTCTTTTTTACAACATCTGTTCTCAAAAAAAACTTTCTACTTTTTGTCCAGCACAGTATATTCAACATCTTTCCAGCATGTTAGCGAGAATTCCTTAACATATATGTCACATTTAAACTTTTCATTGACTCTTTTTACATCTCTTTTATTCTTATTCATACTACCAACCACCAAACCTAGTCACTTTTCACATTTTTCTGACA
>JABUQX010064552.1:57500-131257 GCA_015478945.1 Trachelipus rathkii
CCAGGGTCTAACATGAGGGTATGTTGTTACCTGTGTTAATGTATAGTAGTGAGACTATGGTCTGGAATAAGAGGTATAGATCTAAAGTTCAATGTGTTAAGATGGACAATCTTAGGGGCGTGTTAAGTGTGAGAAGAATTGATAAAAAGAGGAATGAACTTATTAGAGAATTGTGTGGTTTGGAGAAAGGAGTAAATGAGAGAGAGATGAAAGTACGTTGAGATGGTTTGGTCATGGAGAATGGATGGAAGGTAGTCGGTTAGTTAAGTGGATGTATAGTGGTGAGTGTGTTGGGAATCGACCGACTGGGAGACCGAAGAAAAAGTTGGATTGAGTCAGAAAAGAATGCCTGGAGGAGAGGAAAGTGTGAGTTTGCAGAGGCGAGAAGAAAGGTGCAAGATAGGAGTGAATGACGGGGTTTTGTGGGGGGGTATGGCTTTTTGGCCCACATGGGGGGCCAAAAGGGGGGGATTTTGGGGGATGAACCCCACACTGACGAGATACCATAATGAGTGTCCGTCGCAGTCCCGTTAAATTCCAGGGTGCATTTTCTGACTGCGACGAGTTCTCACTAATAGGTATAAAGGGGGCGGTAAGGCTGGGCTTTCTTTTCGACTTTTGTCATATTCTTCTACTACTTTTCAGTTTCCGATGCATGTCAAGCACCTTAGGGAAAGAAGGTAGATGATGAGTGATAATAATAATAATAATATAATATAATAATAATAATGAATAATAAAAATACTATTAAAATAATAATAATAATAATAATAATAATAATAATAATAATAATAATAATAATAATAATTATTATTATTATTATTATTATTATTATTATTATTATTATTATTATTATTATTATTATTATTATTATTATTATTATTATATTATATTATTATTTTCTTAAGTCATAGACAGACTGAATAAACAGTTGAATGAGTTGGAATCTTTAGGAAATATAATGAAAAAAGCCCCTTTAGCAGAGGCATACCTTCACCCTCAGCAGAATTTCTCTGCGCCTAATGCAGTAAATGTATTCACTGTGACCTTCAACGCCGCTTCAAGCATGTTTCCATGATAAGTTATGATTAATCAAAAATTGAAATTTTATTGTAATGTTAATTTAAAGTGCTTACAGAAATAGTAAATAAAACTAAAATCACAGAGCAAAGATCAATAAGATTTTCAGTACTTCTTTCTTTCTTCTTCATCTTCCTTTTTCTTCCCAAGACTGGGAGTAAGGTGAAGACAAGCATCGGAAAAGAAAGCAGTAGGAGAATATGACAAAAGTCGAAAAGAAAGCCCAGCCTTACCGGCCCCCTTCTGTCCAATTAATTAGTTAAGAACTCGTCGCAATCAGAAAATCCACCCTAGAGCTTCACGGGACCGCGAGGGGACCCTCCTATGGTAAATCGTCAAGTGTAGGGTTCATTCCCTGGCCAGGTGAGCCACAAACCATACCCCCTTACAACACCCCGCCATTTCTCTCTATCATGCACCTTTCTTCTCGCCTCTGCCAACTCACAGTTTCTCTCCTGCAAACATTCCTTTACTGACTCAATCCACTTTTTCTTTGGCTCCCCAGGCGGTCGGTTCCCAACACACACTCGGTCTACCATCCGCTTAACCAACCGACTATCATTCATCCTTTCCAACATGGACCAAACCATCTCAACATACTTTTCATTTATTCTACGCGGTTTACCCTTTCTTCACACCACACAACTCCTCTAATACGTTCATTCCTCACCAACCGAATTCTTCTCACACCTAGCATGCCCCTAAGATTGGTCCATCTGAACAACATGAACTTGAGAATCTATACTTCTTATTCAGACCATAGTCTCACTTACTATACATTAACACAGGGTAACAACATACCCTCATGCAAGACCCTAGCCACTCACTCAGAACTTAGTCCTTTTACATTCACCACGATTTAATTTGCACCAGCCACCTTTCCTGCCATTCACAACTTTCCTACTACACTCTGCATCATCCGTTCCCTTACTCATCCAACACTATACCGAAAATATTTAAACTCGGACATTGTTCCAGCTGCTCACCATCTAATAACTTCACACTGAACTATCTTCACTCACAACCATACCTTACCTCTTCTACGTTTTACTTTTCAAACCCCTCCCTTCACACACCCTACCAAATCTCCTTACCAATCATTCCAAACTCCTTCAGATTCGCCACAAAGAACAATCATCCGCATATAATAGGTAGGGTACCTCCACTTCATCTCCGTTCTCCATCATTCTAACACCATTTCCTGCCAACCCCCACCTCTAATTCTTCATAACCCCATTTCATACAAATTGAATAAACCAAGGAGACATAACACACCCTGTCTCACTCCCGCTATTAATACTAACCAATCACCCTTTGACACCATTTATTCTTACACACGCCTCACTATCCTCTATATACTTTTGATCCATTCAGGGCCTACCACCAACACCATATATCACAGTACCACCTTCCTTAGCGCTTCCCTCTTAACCCTATCCTACTCCGTTGCAAACCCCTAAAACCTAAATACAATTTATTTTCTTCTCCCTCATTTCTCAATCGTGTTTCAATGTAAGATTTGATCTACACTCCTCTACACCCTAACGCACCTTGTTCTCACATCAGTCCTTCAGTCCACTCGACGCACTCTTTCGACCAAAATACCAGCTTATATCTTCCCTACAACACTCAATAAACTTATTCCCCTATAATTTTTATAGTTCCCTTTATCTCCCTTATCCTTATATAAGGGTACTATTACTGCTCTCCTCCAATCCCTTGGGAACTATACCCTCCATAAAACGCTTTATTACACAACTTCCAATCCAATCAATCACTATCTCGCCTCCGTTCTTGATCATTTCACCAGTAATTTAATCTATTCCTGCAGATTTACCATTCTTCAACTTTCTCACTCTACCCATTACCTCCTCCTTGCTTATAACCTCATCCCCAAAATACCTATACCTTCTATGTTTATTATTCCTCTTTTTGCATTATTATTACTTTTTGCATTATTATTAATATGTTTATTATTCCTCTTTTTGCATTATTATTACTGAATAAATTAGTCGTTGAAAGCAAGAGTGGTTTAAGTCATTTTATGTACAAATCAGACTTTCACCATCACATTGGATCTTCAATCTATTTTGTGCCAAAATTGTGTAAGTCTCTTTCAATTATTTCTCAAGAAATGGCAGTGAATTTGTAACAGCTGCCCATTGAATACAAAATAAAACGTGTACTTTCACATTAATTCAAATTTTTTTGCTTACACCACTTTTGCATTCAACGGCTCAAATACACCAAACACCATACATATCATGCAAGGGTTACAAAGGTACGCAAATAATAAGTTATCATGTACAGCAATCAACATTTAAAACACTTAAAATCGATTGGTTTTATTTTATTCTTAATTGTTTTTTTTAATATATTTTATCCGAAAAACATAAATATAAACATTAATAAAAAACGAAGAAATATACACTTTTCAACTATACATTTCTTGTTCTTTAAATGCTTTGCACATATTGTGTCCGAAAGAGAAGTCCATCATTAATTATGTCAGTTTTGTATATTTCTCCTCTCCTCTCTCCTCTTTTTTTTGTTCATCATCATCTACCTTTTTATCTACAAGGCACGTGACATGCACCGGAAACAGAAAAGTAGTAGAAGAATATTACATAAGTCGAAAAGAAAGCCCAGCCTTACCGCCCCCTCTATACCTATTAGTGAGAACTCGTCTCAGTCAGAAAATTAACCATAGAGCTTCACGGGACCGCGACGGACCCTCACTATGGCATATCGTCAGTGTAGATTTCATCCCCTGGCCCAGGTGGGCCAAAACCATACCCCCTTAGAAAACCCCGCCATTCACTCCTATTATGCACCTTTATTTTCGCCTCTGCCAACCTCACATTTCTCTCCTTCAGACATTCCTTTACTGACTCGATCCACTTTTTCTGCGATGTCTCCCAGTCGGGTCGATTCCAAAACACTCACCACTATACATGCTTAAAAACCGATATCATTCATCCTTTCCACTCACCAAAACCATCTCAACGTACTTTCATTTATTCTCTCATGTACCCCTTCCTCCCCTTTCTATTCTTTAAAACTACAACTCCTCATTTTATCAATTTTCTCACGCCTTAACATGCCCCTAAGATTGTCCATCTGAACACATTGAACTTTAGATCTATACCTCTTATTCCAGATCATATTCTCACTACTATGCATTAGCACAGGCAATAACATACCTTCATGCAAGACCCTAACGCACTCAAGACCTACTCCGTTTACATCTACCAAGGTTTAATTGCACGAGCCAGCCTTCTCCATTCACAACTTTCCTATTACATTCTGCATTCATCTGTTCCTTTTCATCCAAACATAATCCTAAATAATTTAAACTCAGACACTTGGTCCAGCGTGCTCACCATCTAACATAACTTCCACCGAGACTTGTCCTCACTCACAACCCTAACCTTACCTATCTACGTTTTAGTTATCAACCCCTTCTTTTACCACACCCTGGCCAAATCTCTCTTCCGATCCTCTCAAACTCTTCTTCAGATTCACCACACAAAAACCAAATCATCCTCATATAATAGCTAAGGGCACCTTCCACTCACCTCCATTCACCATCATTCTATTCTAAACCATTTCCTGCCACCCCCATCTCATTCTTTCATAACCCCATCCATATACAAATGAAATAACCAAGGAGACATAACACACCCTGCCTCACTCTCCCATTAATTATTAAACAAATCACTTTTTGACGGCCATTTTTCTTACCAACGCGTCACGATCGTCAACATTACTTTTGATTCCATTCTCAGAAGCCTACCCACCAACACCTGTCAAGATGCTCCTATTAATCCTATCATACGCCTGTTGCATAGTCAATACCTGATACCAGTTTTCTTCTTTTCCCCCTTTTCTCGATACAAAAAATCAATGCAAATTTTGATCAACATCCTCTACCACTCCTAAACGCACCTTGTTCTTCACCAATCAGTCCTTCAGTCACTCCTCAGACTCTTACGACTAAAATACCAGCATGTATCTTCCCACAACACTCAATAAACTAATTCCCCTATAATGATCCCACCAGTTCCTTATCTCCCTTCCCTTATACAAGGTTTACTATTACTGCTCTCCTCCAAATAACAAATTTATAGCAAATAGTTTCTTTTATATTTTCCGTTATTTTTCTCCCATCAAATAGCTCGAATTTTTCTTTACTCACACCTCTTTTAGTGAGAATATCTGCAAATTGTTCTCTTGGCGTTGGTTTAATATTAATGGTCGGGTGAGACAGGGATGTGTTATGTTTATATGGTTATTTAATTTGTGTATGGATAGGTTACCATATATAAAATGACCTACAGTTGAAGGAATCGGGGTTGGAGATGGACATGGTGGTATTCAACGCACAGCCAGCTCCTCATGCTGAAATTTGTGTTGCTAACTCTGAATAATTAACAATCAAAGAGCTGGAGTTCATAATTATCTAACTACGAGGAAAGTGGTGTTGTCGGTTTCCTTTTTATTCCTTTTCCTTTGTTTGATGAACTTGTTTTGGCTTTATGACTGAAACGATATCAGAATTAAACAAAGGATATATGTTGGGATGAAAAGGGAACGGATGATGAAGAGTATAGTAGGAAAGTTTTTAGTAATAGGGAAGGTGGCTGATGCAATTTAAATCTGTGGTGAATGGAAAGGGAAGTAAGTTTTGAGGCTCTAGGAGGTTCCTCGCGATGAAGGTATATTGTTAACCTACATTAATGTATAGTAGTGAAACTAATGTGTGGAATGAAGAGGCATATATCCAAGGCGTAGTCTGTTTAGGACGGATAATCTCTGGGCGTGCTTAAGGTGAGAAAAATGATAAAAGGAGAACAAGCGTGTTATGGAAGCCGTATGGTGCGAAAGGAAGAGCGAGAATGAAAGAATAAGTGAGAGGGTCTTAACCATGGTTGGTCATATGGAAAGGAGGATGATAGTCGTTGGTTAAGCGGGTAAAATAGAGGTGAGTTTGTTGGGAATCGATCGGGTGGTAGAAGAAAGAAAAGCTGGATCGAGTCAGTTTGATATTGTCTGAAGGAAAAGAAGTGGATTTAGCACAATCGAGAGGATTGCCGCATAGCATGAGTGAATGGCGGGGTTTTGTGAGGTGGCATGTTTGTGGGTTTGGCCCAGGGGTTAGAACCTGACATTGACGAGATACCTTAGTGGGTGACTGTCACTGTGATGTGAAGCTTCAGAGCGAATTTTGACCGGGAATGTCTCACACTTGAGAGTATGAGAGGAGGTTGTGAGGAGGCTCTCTTCTCTGACTCCGGTTATCGTCTCATTCTTCTTAACTATTTTGTTTTCGGTGCATGTTTGCGCACCCCATCCACAGTTCTTGGAAACCAAGATGCAGCTGATGAAGACGATGTTCTCCTGAACTCATCCATTCTACCTCTGAAATTTCTCCTTTCTTAACATATTACTTTTATAGTCGTTGCATATATAATAAACGCGTGTTAATTACTTCAGGAATTGATTTAGGTGTATTCATTATTTTGTTATATGTCCTATATGTCTTACTTTTCACTACTAGTTTGTCTTCTTCGCCTGTTTCTTTCCAAATATGGTTAAAATAAATTTATCCTTCTATCATTTCTCCCAAACCTAAAGCTTTATTTTTAATTGCAGTCGTAGCTACTCTTCTGGTTCTCCGTGATTTGCACTATATCCAACGTTTCTTGCCATTTTTACCTGAAAGATAGATAGATAATCTATCAGTGTCTTTTCCTCCTTAAAAGTATTAAAAGATGCATCAGTATACACAGTGGCTGCAACCCCCGACCCGCTTTTTGCTTTTAAATTGTGTCCCGTTGATATATTTATTTAGGTGACTCGCCAAACGAAATTTTTCACTTATGAAAAATTTATTAAGGAGACAAACATTTTGAATTTCGTATTAACCGTACAATTTAAACAGTGATAATAATAATTATAATCTCCCCATATAGGTTTTTATCTTAAAATATGTTTTATCTTGAATACAAACTCACTTTATGAAAAAAAGAAAACAACTTGCTGATAATAAAACAGGTTGCTTATCACTAGGTTTTCTTTAGCTGATAACTTAATATCTCTTCAACTATCTTTAATTAACCTTTTATTTTACTTTAATTTTTTGTTTGTTTGTTCTTCCCTTCAAAGCTCTACTTAAATCACTACCTTTAAAGTTCTGGTTTCTAATGTTGATCCAACCCCATTTCTGAATTCTTTCAGTTGCTTATATCAGTTTTCTATATCTTTATTGATCTGAAATTCCATCTTGTCTCATCATAGCTCCCATATATTTGAAGTTATCTTTTTCTTCTCCTGAATTTAATATTTTTCCAAGTTTCTTATTTGTTTTTCGTTTATTCCAACCATAGCAAAAGTCGTCTACATGTGTACACATTACATCCACCAATTCTTCTTATCTATTTTTCTTATAGTATGTGTAAAAAAAAAATAAAAATCTCTTAGCTAAATAAAGCCAAACCTTTACTCTAAAAGTGTTCCACAATACCTTTTATTCTCACCTTTCATATGACATCCAATACGTGCCGCTTACAGCTCTTGCAATTAACAAATCAACAGTTTCTTTTTCGTACTATTTACCCTGGTAAATATTAACGTAAAATTAAATATATAAAAAATTAGAGAGATCAAGTTTAGTAAAGGTACTCCAGAAACCGTACTTATGGTACCCTTCACAAAGTCCCCTGGTACCAGACTGCTTTGCTCCCGGATACAACCAAATCCTTACAACCCTCCTTTCTTTCCCTTTACCTACACTGTCAAAACCCTAATTTTTATTCTTAAAATTAATTTACTGATTAACCATTAAAATATTATCAAAGGGCCATCAAAAGAAACCTGATGGGATAGAAAAAATATATACTTGTAGTTAATAAATAAAATAAGAAATAAATTAAGCATGCTTGCGTGCGTGACCAAAAAGAAACAACTCATGGATCTTCTCAACATAGGAAAAAGCTCAAGCCAAGCAGAAGCCAAACCATTCCAACCACAGAAGACCGAACCTTAAAAAAAGAAAACAAAAAACAATCAGTATGTTAGATTCTAATGAACATCTTTTTTCTTCCAACCATTCCACTACCTTCTGCATCTTATGATGCGTTTTTTTTTTAGTTATTAAAATTGATGATTCTTTGTCTGCAATATTCCACGTCATAGGAACTGGACTGTTGCAGTGGTGCTTCATCTGTTAATAATGGTCGTGTAAGATAAAATTTGTTGGTTAAGTTCTGTAGTTTAGTTGTTTTTGTTAATCACAAAACTGAGGGATGACAACCATTAGAGTGCAACCAGAATGGTGGGGAGAAAAGATTTAATCGACAAACATTATTTATGATCTCTCTATTGTCACATTTTTGTGAAGAAGATTACAGTACTCAAAATACTATTTCATTTCATTTATTTTCTTGCAACATATTAGGGTTACTTTGTGTTGGGACTTTGTCATCTTATCCGATCGTACTTTATGACTCGTGTCTTATGGCATTAATGAGTAGAAAGAGAAACTTCATAAGATTATTATTACTCAATAGGTAGAGCGACAGAGTCGCATGGCAAGGGCGCCGGTTCGATCCCTAGTCCGAATAATAGGTAGAAATTTACCTAGAGAAGTTCCCCTCCTAGAATAGGGCTATGCCCGTGAGGTGTGGACTTTCATTTAAAAAAAAAAAAATCTTACTGTGCCATTATAGGAGCACCATTTAGACCACATACGGCCTTATAAAACTTTCACACAATGCTAATAAGCTTCTACGGAAACGTCTTTGATTAATTTCCCTTTTAATTTTGTCAGATTGTTGGCTTGTAATTTTGTTTTTATATCCATAGTTTTTACGTGTATCTATAGTTTTAGTGTATCCTCACAACTTTCAATTTCCTCCTCAAATCCCATAGCTACTATCTTATCTTACATCTTTTATTACCAGCTTATTGAAATTGTTTTCTGTTCTTTATCCTCATCTTGCCTACTTGCTTATTTCCTGTTACTTCTCGAAGTAGCATTAAGCTTCCGTTATGAATTCGCCATATCGATCTATTGGTTGCCAACTCTTTACTTTCTATCAACCTCTTCCCAATTTTATCCTCACCCTAAAATTGTGATCACAGCAATGCCCCCTCACAAAAACTCCATTTATATCCATTTTCCATGAATCCTCTCGTTTGTGCTAAATTCACATTTCTTTCCTTCAGACACTCTGGTGAGTGTGCCAACGTTGTATACCAATTCTCTTGCAATGAAAGTGGATGCAACGCCACCACTTATATCGACAGCGTATGTTGCAGCACAAGTACAGGCCAAATAAGATACAACAACATATCCAGGTTGAACATGCAAAATCACACAACAACGATTTTGTAAATTACTTTAGGATTTTGCATAAAAGAATGCATTTGGCGAACTTATACTAGCGGAGTCCCTTATAAGAAAATATACACCTTATATTAATATCAAAAGAAATGCTCGATCACCTTAATATTTTTACTTTAGAAGAAAACACACTCTAAATTATGAACTTCGCATTTTTAAATTTCGTATATTTTACATACTAGTTTTAATCTTATCTTTTATTTATGTTATAATTGAATTATTTTAAATTTAATTTTCATTGTTAAAGTAATGTCATACATATCCTTGAAAATGTTAAAAGGCGACAATTTTGTTATACTCAAGAATTGTCCTGATAAAAGTTAACAAAACTGTTCTAAAGGCTTTTAGTTGCTTGGAAAAATCATGCAAAATAATAATTATAATAATAATAATAATAATAATTTATTATTATTATTATTATTATTATTATTATTATTATTATATTATTATTATTATTATATTATGTATTATTCCTCTATTATTATTATACAACTATTATTAATTATATTACTTATTATTCTTAATCTACTTTATTCTCCACAAGAACTCCGTAGAAATAAAGGTGGCGTTACACATGGCACTCAGAAAGGCAAAGCAGTAGGAGAATATGACAAAAAGTCGAAAGGAAAGCCCAAGCCTTACCGCCCCTCTGTACTATCTAATAGTAACTTCGTCGCAGCCCAGAAATTCCACCTAGAGTGCTTCAACGGGACCACGACGGATCCTCCACTATGGGTAAATCCGTCAAGTGTAGGGTTCATCCCCTGGCCCAGGTGGGCCACAAACCATACCCCCTCACAATACCCCGCCATTCTCTCCTATCATGCACCTTTCTTCTCCCCTCTGCCAAACTCAATTTCTCTCCTGCAGACATTCCTTTACTGACTCAACTCCACTTTTTCTTCGGTCTTCCCAGCCGGTCGAGTTCCCAAACACACTTCACCACTATACATTCCGCTTAACCAACCGACTATCATTCAATCCTTTCCACATGACCAAAACCATCTCAACATACTTTCATTATTCTCTCATTTACCCCTTTCTTCACACCAACACAACTCATTCTAATACGTCATTCCTTCATTATTATCATTCTTCTCACAACCTAGCACGCCCCTAAATTGTCCAATCTGAAACACATTGAACTTTAGATTCTATACTTTCTTATTCCAGACTAGTCTCACTACTATACAATCAACACAGGTAACAACATACCCCTCATGCAAGACCCTTAGCGCACTCAAAGACTTAGTCCTTTCTACATTCACCAAATGCCATGTAGCCACCAACCACCTTCCTGCCACTTCACAACTTTCCTACTACCACTCTGCATATCCGTTCCCTTATCATCCAACATATACCCTAAATTTTTTAAACTCAGGACACTTGTTCCAGCTCTCACCATCTAACATAACTTCACACTGAGCGACTGTCCTCATCACAACCATAACCTTACTTTATCCACGTTTACTTCAAACCCCTCCTTTTACACACCCTGCCAAATCTCTCTACCAATCCTCTCAACATTTTTTCCAGATTCGCCACAAAAAACCCAATCATCCGCATATAATCAGTTAGGGCCACCCTCCACTCATCTCCATTCAACACCATTTCCTGCACCCCCACCTTAATGCTTTCATAACCCCATCCATATACAAAGTTGAGAATAACCAGGAGACATAACACAAACCCTGTCTCACCCCGCTCATTAATACTTAAACCACATCACCTTGACACCATTATCTTACACTCGCCCTCACTATTCCTCATACATACTCTTTGATCCATCAGAAGCCTACCACCAACCCATAATTATCACTAACACCTGCCATAGAGATCCCTATTAACATTTCTTACGCCTGGTTGCAAATCCATAAACCTAAAACAATTTATTTCTTCTTCTTCCCTCATTTTCTCAATCTTGTTTTCAATGTTAAGATTTGAATCCACACATCCTCTACCACTCCTAAACGCACTTGTTCTTCACCCACCCAGTCCTTCAGTCACTCGACGCACTCTTCGACTAAAATACCAGCATATATCTCCCTACAACACTCAAATAAACTATTCTTTCTTTCTTTCACCTTCCTCTTTGCCCAAGATTGGGGGTAAGGGGCCTGACAAGCATCGGAAAAAGAAAAGCAGTAGGAGAACATGACAAACGATCGAAAAGAAAGCCCAGCCTTACCTCCCCCTCTGTACCATTATTTATATAAATAAATTATATAAATTATATTATACTCAATAAACTTATCCCCCTATAATTTCTACATTCCCTTATCTCCCTTACCCTTTATTATAAGGGTACTATTACTGCTCTCCTCAAATCCCTTGGAACACATATACCCTCCATAAACGCTTTATTTACACAACTTCCAAATCAATCAATTACGATCTCGCCTCCGTTCTGATCATTTCACCCAGTAAATTTCATCTATACCTTCAGATTTACCATTCTTTAACTTTCTCACTTCACTTAATTATCTCTCCTTGCTAATAACCTCATCCCCAAAATACCTATTCCTTCTTGCCATCATTTCAAACCCGCTCATTTCACTATCACCTCTTCATTACTGCCAATATTATGCAGATTTATAGTGTTCTTTCCACACTCCTCTCACATCCATTTCATCAGTTACAAAAGCACCACTCCATATTCATTATTCTAAGCAGGTTCCCATTATTCTCATTCTTAACCTTTCGCGCTTCCTTCAGAAGAGCTTCCTATACGCTTGTAAGTCTCCATTCCACCTCCCTTCCAAAATCTTCATTTACCTCTTCTTTTCTCCTATATATGCACCTTTTAGATTTCTTTTTTCCTCCTTATCATTGGCTTTTAGCATCTTTCTTTTAAAACTTCATCATTTTCTTTTTAGTTACATTCAACCACGCTCTTTTTTACTTTTTACCGCTTGCACATCACCTCTTCATTCCCACCACTCACTGTTGAATCGAGTGCTTACTTCTGACTTTAGCACATCCACATACTTCTTTTGCCACTGCTAACAATTACTTCCATTCATTTCCTGCTTCCAGCTTGTTCTGATTCTTCAACTTGGTCCACATTCAAAAGCCCGCTCGAGACTTACTCGCGCAGCGCTCCGTCTCTACATACTCACGCCGGCCACTATCCTTATTACCTTGTTCACTTAACTTCCTCACTCTTAATTTTTCAACCCCAGCTTCCGTGATCCGTCATCACCTTCCCCGTCGTCCATCCAAGCCCCGGCCCCACTACACTTCATTGAACCAGGAACAACATAATGATCCGATAATTCGGCCATTCTCATAAACCCCCTCAGTTGCTAGAATTTAACATCAACACATGTACCAAAAGGACAACTTATATCTCTTCATGATAAAGACCGGTTATTATTATTATTATGATATATTATTATCTATTATACAAATTTTATTGATTATTATGTCATTCGATATTATTATTTTTATTATTTCAGAGCGTAAATGATGGTGCGTCAATGGAAATGTTCTAACTCCCCTGAAAACAAAGAAAAGTGAGTCGAGATCTTCCTTATATAGACTCTCCCTAAGTTATCTCATTGTTGTCATCCTCCCTCTTTGTTTCTTTTTTCCTTGGCTCAATCTAACATCCCTTCCCTTTTCTCCTAAATTTGTTCGTTTCTTTCTCTCCTGTCTCCCTCTCTCTCTTCCTATCAAACCATCATTCTCCCCCTCATCCAGTTTCTCTTTCTTCAATCGACCATCTTTCTTAATAATCTATTCACAATTTCATTCCACCTCTTTCCTCAGTATTCCATCTCTCACCCTCTGATTTTATCCATTCCCCTCAATCTAACCTCTCTTTCTTTAGTCCACCATCTTTCTCCCTCAATCTCCCTTCCATCTATCTTTTTTAATTTCGAAATATTTGACCTGTTAAAATTTTAATTTTTAATTATCATTTCCTTACATTTACTTAAATGGAAATAGTATTTTATAATAATTACTGGATAAATTGTTTATGTATCTAGGCGAACTTTTTCATGTTAAGAAAGTATTTTAATTTTTTTTGTGTTCATTATTCTAAAAGACTAGCTATGGATATAATCTAAGCTAAGCTAACAAACAACAGTACAACTTTCTTTCTTTAGGTGAAATCTTAAATTTGGTTTATTTTGAATTCCCATTCTCTTTATAGTTATTATAAATCATGAAATAAGAAGTAAGCCCTCGGAACGCAATCAACCCAAGGTCACAGTCAGCTTGCCCACCTAGAGTCCCCTTAACCCAATTTGAACGTATAAAAATCCTTATTCCATAAAAGTCTTAAGGGCAAACTACATCAAAATCAAATACCTCTCCCTAGAAAAGAAATTAGTAATATAATAATAGTAAATACTCAAATAATTAAATGTAAAAAATAAAAAACTTCAAACCAAAACCCTGTGAGTCATTAACTCTGGCTATACAACACCGCACCAAAAACTGAAACAAAAGAAAAGAAAAACAAAAAAACAGTCAAGCTATTTCAGAGAAGTTTTCCTTATTCTGAGTCATGTCTAAAGATTTCTGTTTTCATTTGCATTCGCGTTTCAATGAAATCTTTGTATTGACCAAATGCTCATTGGTCAATACAATTTCAACAATTTCAGAAATTAAGATAAAATATCTTTGTTTGTTTTTTTTTTCAGTAATGGACTTGACAACATTTATTTAGAACCAATGACGAAGGCCCTGCCAGTGCAAGGAATCTTAAGGGCAAATGCAATTTCTGGTATAAACACCAGGAAAAAAGAAGCTCCCCGTGGACGTGGAGGAGGGACCGCCAACTTAAGAGGACAGAAAAAACCAGTGGGGAAGCAGCCCTCTTCAGCTTATTTTTCTAAAAAGAGTTAACATATATATTACAGATGTTAGATAGTTTCTTTATTATAATTTAGTAATCGAAAGTATTGCCAACTTTTTAGAGCTTTTAAGACGGCTCTAAAATGTCACAAGTTTGTAGTTAAAACAGATCATAGTTTGTTTATATCCAAAATGTATATAATTAATAATGTTTTAAAAATTTATATTTTTCTACAAATAATTGAATATTTTTTTTTAAAAAAATTGTTTTATTTATAAACTTTCATCCGTTTTATTTATTTTTTTATTAGAATTTGTTGCTGTACAATTTAAAAAGACTAAAATTATTTTTCGGTGTTGAGTATCGAAAAATAAACACAAACAACATTATTTATTTACGAGATCATTATTTTCTTACAAACGCAAAATTTGAGATTTTTGTATTTTTCATTATTGGTAATTGAAATTCTAATTAAAAGATTTAAAATAAAAAGTTTAACGTTTTCATTTTTGTATCTTTGGAATCAAATAAAATTGGAGACTTTTCCAAAAATTTTGTCTGTTTAAAGGGAGAAAAGTTATATTGGTCAAGATGGCCCACGAAATGGTTAAAAAAATCTTGCTATTTAACTTGCCAACAGTCATCGTATTTCTATTCAGACTACTTAAAGTTTTAACTGGTATTTTAGTAATTTGAGGTTTTGTTTATTTCCTTAAATACATATTTAAAACACGGATTAAAATAAATTGCAAAGTAACGTGGAATTTTCAAATTTTTATGTTAGAAGTTTTGGAGGAAAATATTACATCCATCTTTCTACATTATATATAAATGCTGCCGTTCAATGTTAGAACAAATTTTCACTTAAACACAAGTGCCTCTGGTGTTTGTCAATTTTGCATGCTAATCTTCACTGGCTTTCATCGTGACAAACAGGACTGTGGAATTAGAATTGATGAATATTGGTGGAGTGTAATCGAAGCCGAATTTTGAAGTCGCATGCTCCTAAGTGGCTGGAATCGAAAATCAAAAATAGTTGTGTGAATAATATCTTAAAACTGATTCCAAGACATTGTATTATATAAATCTTAAGGTAGCTAAAACCAAAGCAATTTCTAACTCGAGAGCGAGTTAGATCCGGTGCACGATCAACCTAATTCATGACAGTTTGAAAATAAGCCAAAGCGCGAACTAGGCGGCTGCCCGTCAGCATGCGCGTTCACGTGAACAACAATATTTTAATTGGTCTGCTTAAAGTTACTCGCAAATCAAAGTTAGTGCGGACTAGAACTCTATTGTGAAATGTTGCGGAGCCATTTAGCACACCAGTGATCTTTTCACTTGAACAGTTTCGTGAGTTTGCTGATCAGCTGATTTTCAGTCTTTATGAAATCGCATGATCTAGTTTGCGCCATCTGTTTGCATTCTAATGCATATAATTTCACGCTTAATCATATATTAATTTAATCGCGTTTGCTTTGGGTAATCCCCGCTTTTACGCGAACAACCTAACAAGTTTGTTCGCGTGACCGCTCATGCTAACTGCGCAGTCGCCTAGTTCTCGCTGTATAGTGCGTTTTTTAGCTCGCAGCCATGTGTTGGGGTTGTAGCTCTTGCGTTGAAGCTCGCTTTCGGTTGCGCGTACCTTTAAGGCAAGGGCACCTCAAAACGAACGTGAAAGAGTTTAACCCAATATATAATTAAAAGTGAAATATCACGCATGAGAGGTTAAACAGAAAACGCTATCTAAGCGGCTGCGCATTAGAAATGTGGCGTCGAACTAGAAATAATGCAAGTCGAGTTGACTCTTAGATTTTATCAAGACTGAAAATGAAATGAACAGCAGACTCACGAAACTGTTTGCGCTGACAGATCACTTTGGTATGTCCTAATGGTTGTGCAATAATTTGCACAAGTTTTGATTTAGCCTTACCTTTAATTGCATCATTCCCACAGCAGTAAAACTAGCCACATAAATTCTTTCACGGAATATCAACACCGAATTAACAGAACTTGGTTTAAATTGCTTTATAATTCAAATGTTATTAACAATACCGTAAGAAATAGTTGGCATATAAAAAGGGTCCTACGCTTTTTATGATTCACCTTTGCGTAATTGGATTGTGCTAAAATGAGTTCAGTTTTACGGAAAGTATTTAAGCTCAACTATGAAGTTTTTATTTTAAATAAAAATTTATACTATAAAAATAGGTATAAAGAATAAGAGAGAGTTAACGCATTTTAAATGTTAAGATTTGATATTCTGCAGCAGACGCACTGAAAATAGTTTTCAGATGGAGACTAAATGGAAACGCACTACCTTTCTTCTTGACTTATTTTCATCAACAGAAAGATCTTTCTCCACTTTACTTAGGTTACAAACATATCTTAAAAATCCATGTCGGAATAATCCACAGAGAGTTAATGCTTCTAGCGAGGAGAATGTGAATGAATTTGCGTTAGATAGAAACAATCTAATATTTATAAAATAGTATCCTGCATATAACATTTATTTTGTTCAGTTGTTTTGTATATCTACGTTGTGAAAATTAATGAAGTAGGTTATGAAAAAATAATGAGTTTGCTTTTCAAACACACACATATACTTTTAAAAATATAATTCACGATCCTGGCATTATCTATCTATCACTCACTCTCTTGCTACCTTAATCAACGATGAACAAACTAATCCTCATACAATCAAGAATTTCATTCCATACCCTTATCCTTTAAAAATCTGAAATAAAACGTGAGTTGCCAGTTTTTCCTTTTATAGTTAACTTGGATTACTGATAACAATCAGTCACGTAGTATCATTTAATCATTTAAAGACGGTATCTCCTGCTAAATTAAAAACTTTCATATGTATTCATTTAAACCTTTTTTTCTTTTCTTATTCAAAGCATTTTTAACCTGCCTTTGAATTCCTTCTATACGTATTCTCTCTTAATCATTTTTCACGTCTTAGTCTTTCTGCATCCGGGCTCTCAGCATTTTCAACGTATTTTTCAATGAGCATGTCTTTAAAAGTTAGTTTCATTTTTTATCTTTTGCTCACGAGAGGAAAAGCACTCCGGCTTTCTTTACGTATTTTTTATAGAGAAAAATAACTCACGGTCAGGCCCTTTTTCAAGGAGGCGGCAGTAAGAGGTAGGAATGATAAGAGAACAATTAAAGCCAAGGCTAAAGCGCGAACCAGTGGAAATCAGATAGATTTAAGCAAGAAAGATTAAATACAGCAGGAAACAGAGGCAGAGAAAATGTTAAAAAAGGAGGACAAATCCAAACAAAACCTGGTTAGTTTCAGAATTTAAAGGTTTAAGGCGAATTAGAAAGAGAAGGATGAGTTTGTTATAATTTTTCTCTATATTAAACCCAACCTTATCCAAAGGATGGGTGGAACCCGCAAATCCTCCGACGATCTAGATTGTGCAAAAACTTTTGAGAAAGGAATTAAAAACAGAATGTCATATGCTTTTTGAGTTTTTCCCCCTAGCAACCCCGTTGCTGAGAGATTATTATTCCAACGATGTTATTTATATTCGGACAAGAATGTTTATGTTGTCATAAGGAGGTTCTAGATCATAATGGGATCGGATGCAGAAAAGAGACATACCAGATCTATTGCCGTTTAGAGAAGATGTTAAATACATGTTGAGACGACCCCATCGGAATATTCTATTCAGATCAGCGAGAATAAAAAGGATTTGAAAGTCAAAGTCACAAAATAGCTCTAGATTCAAAGAGAGTGCGAAGTCATAAAACGGTGGAAGATATGCAGATTTCACAAAACTCCACCGACCTTCAAACAAGGCCATAATAGACCACAATCGCACCAAATCACCGAGCAAAACGAAATACGAGTATTAAATAAACGGAATTTGTGGTTACGAGGCTCTATCACAAATTAATTCCTTTTAACCCTATTTCTCTGTGCTTTTCCTATTTCCCGTTCTACGCTATGTTTCATTTCTCCCTTCTTCACTAACGTTTATTTATCTCCTTGACTTCATTTTTATTTCCTCGCACGACTTAAACCATTATGTTTGCGCGTGGAGTATTATAAAATGTGTGTCTAGATTAGTGCATTCCGTGCAGAGTGCGTCGGAGAGCATCGGTGATCATTCATTTTTATTTTTTAACTTCTTCCTTTTAACCTCATCACAACCACTAACTTATCAAATTAATAAGTCTTTAATGAAAAACTATTTTGAAGAAGTTGCTTCAACCTTTTTTCCTAATGCTATGTGCGTGAGAGTTTTAATATCCTATCGTATGCGACCGCGCGGCGATTGCCAGAACCCTTTCATATTGGTGTTGAAAACTCGGACTCTCGTGCGAGATTTCTTATCTTTGTAGCGCGACGTGATCCGAGTGTCTTTCCAATTAATTTGTGTAACTTCCTCATCAAATTGGCTTTATATACATCAAGAGTGAGAGTGAGTTTGCGGACCACACACATTCTCATTCAATTCTTCATACAGCTACATATTTTTCAAAGAAGAGTAGATTATAGAACGGAATTCATTAGAGTTCTCGTCTATTTTACGATACAAAACCGAATCCTCTCCCCAAAGTCCAACATCTGGAATACGTATGACTAAATATTTGTACCAGATTCTGTAAATATTTATCGCCTCAAACGGACGGAATCAACGGCAAGGCACTCGTAGCCAACGACGCCGAGCGCGTAGTATCGCGCCGGGCGGGCTGAGCACAATCCAAAGGAGAACAGCTTATGAGATATAGCCAGACAGCGCACGTTTCAGCAATACAACTCACACAGCATGACCATAGGGTAGTTAATAAGCCTAACAAACGAACCTACTACCTACAACAATATAAAGACACAGAGGACAACCCAAAGGTGAGCAACAAAATAATAGAAAGCACACTACATCAACACAATCCTACTAAAAACAGGTCGATGTGTACGACACATCACAACGACGTCTAATACAACCACAAACACCCCCCCAATATATATATAATATACACCCACAGCACCCCCTCAAACACCTTATACACCACTAAGACGCCAACCCCGACGCACCACGCGGGAAGCGTGAACCATCAAACATATACTCACTTCAAATAGCTATACCACTAATAACTATAGCAGTTATGTAAGCACTATAGGCAGTAGTGAGCAAGATAACTAAGATACTCACTCTCACTGATGTACCATCACCAAAGTATATATGATATACTATATAAGAGTATATAACAGCAAGATAGATCACCACACATACCTCACGTCTCTACTCTTCTTTCGCACTTAGCTTATAGACATAATAAGCGTGACTTCAACAGCTCAGCATAGTTGATACATCCGCGCCTGATGAAGCAGCGTAGGACATTCTAATGTCGCTGACCATCACCAATATATCGCGTACTCCGGTAAAGCTGTATCGCTAAAACTATAATATAAAAATATACCATAGAAAAAACAACGCATCCCAATAAGCTAGGCTACTCAACAAGGTCGTTCAAACTGCAGGCCTATGGCGTAGGAGCAACCGCATTGAACTCCGCTCATAACATGAACGAAATAATAGAGAATAGAGCGAATTGAACGAAGAGACTACTAAAGATAAGTGAGGTCAGCCACCGGAACACAACAGAAACAACACAACATACACCTTCAAAACAATCGTGTGAGGAAGCGCTGATCTGTACCACCCGCTTCCTAACGCTCCACAGATACGATATACACGATCCCATAAATCAAGCATCGAATTACACAATTAGTATCAAGGTGCGAATAGAGTAGGACACCTGAGATGAGAAGGAGGACGGTAAAGAAGTATTGTACCAGTATAATGTCGATCCAGGTGAGTTGATAGTTAGAGGGAAAACTATAGGGCCAAGTAGAGTATTCAAATCCTTTTCAATTGAGTTATTAGCAATAGAACCAACCTAGAAGAATTAAAGAGGAGGAAAAGATGATTTAAGAAGGTTAGTAAGATCTTTCTCCGATCACACTCAACATATGATTTATCCAGTAGAGAAAACCAAAGATAGAATCAAGACCGTCACTTTCGGTCTACTATGGAAGTCCACGTAATTTCGCATCGAAATCGAAGAAAGTATGACCATCATGACACCAGTAACAAATAATGCTAGCTGAATGAAACTAACTAGCCGAGCAGTGATACGAGACGGAGAATTTTTCTCAACAACCCCGATGGGACTGTCTCCTAGCATGAATATTGAAATATCCAGAAGACACAAGGCACAACAGATTCAAAGCTCATCTCAGCTCATATCTGCAGCGCAAGAGGATAATGATTTAATACGCAAGAATGGATCGAATTAATCATCTAATCAACCGCAACTATGATATCATATGCTACCTACCTTTAATCGAACAAGCAACTAAGCTCGGCAAAGCACATCATACCTCAACAGTCAAAAGCAGGTCACCCCAATCGACCTTAAATTAGAGATGAAGACAGATACGAAGCATAACGCAAACCCCCTCACACCCAAATCTCTCCACCACCTCAAATTAACTCTACCAGCTAAAACTAAATGGCCTAGGCAAAGGACATGGAAGCTCGTTGGAGGAGAGAAAAGGTAATTATACACAACATACATGATGCGCAATACCCTCATAAGAGAGCGACTCGTCTCTCCGAGTTACCAGATGAGAAGAAACGCAAGTGAGATAGTACTTTAGAAGACGACACGGAAATACAATCCGAATTAACCATAGGTGATCAATAATTGCTGAAGTTCAAGTAATTGATATGCAGACGATATACGGAATGTGTGTTAGTTCTTTACTACTTAGTACCCAAGGACAAAGTGGAGATCATCTGAACCTATTCTGACTTATACCACCCACCTATAAATCTCACTAAGTACTGTGAAGTGGACACACGATATCGGCACGCTTATGTGTGTATCATGATGAGAGTAGATGCCCACTAAATGATGTCTGCGAAGGATTATAAGCGAGAACTCGATAAGAACATACACAACCACTAGTACAATTCTGTACGTATCAAAAAACAAGACAATATATGGACATATAAAAGAACATCTGTACTCTGCTATAGCAGAGAACAGTAGCCATATGAGCTACACAAGAAATACTACTATATGGAAGCAACGCGAAGGAACAAGAATTCTATATCCAAGACGAGAACAGCTCACATTCACACGCCCGACAAATAGGCACATGCTCCACCCTTCAGACGGAAATTATCAAATATTGGAAATGATAATATTAAACTCACGAGTATAAGGTAATGAATCTTAGCCATCTGCCTTCAGACAATGAGTCGTAAAAGATGTGAGTTGATGAGAGTTTAGAGAGAGTGGTATTGTTTCAACAGGATGCAGCATGTTAAGTGAAGTGTAAGCCATGGTATGATTGGTAGAAGTAAAAAAAAAAGCCGCGCCTGTGCAAATCAGCCATCATACTCGCACACTGTCAACATAACACACAGAATATATATTATATATAATATTAATACCCAACGACGAGATAAATACTAAAACATCTAAGTTCCCAGAACGTTCAAGAGATTAAAATATGTCGTATGCAATGAATGACTATAATTTAAAATCTTGATAATTGAAATATACTCTGATATACTCCTACGAGAAAAATTAGATCTTAATAATAAGAAAATCTCTAAGAGTAATTAAAAACACTCACGCATGCAAAACACCCCTCACGAAATTGCGTAAACAAAAAAAAAAATAAAAAATAAAATAAAATAAAATTTAATCAACTAAAAGTGGAAGCTAAATCTGTATATATTTAAATAGTATCTTTGATATAGGTAATGATTGTCGCCTAAAACCCAAGTTGGAAAAAACATCTATTAATATTTAAAGTTAAAAAAATATGACTAAAATAAAAATCATAACCTAGTACTAGCTATAATATATCGTAAAAATAATAATATGCTAATCCTAAAAAAACTAACTATGTACTATCTAACATAACTAAAAAGCTCTAAAATAAAAAATATATGAAAGCTAAATTTGAAAGAGAGAATGTCAATACTGATTCTTTCACAATAAATTTAAACCATTAATAGTTAAAAACAATTTAAAGAATAATGCAGCACTTAATATACAAAACACACTATATGCGGAAAAATAACTAAAATACACATATGTATAGACGTACATCAACCCATTGGAGCTTCGGTAAAACACATCCTATCACAACAGGGTAAGCTGATAAAATAACATTTCCAGAGTTAGATTATTTAAAATTAATATATATATAATATATATTTTATATATATATAAATATGTATAAAATTATATATATATATATATATAAATTATATATAATATATATTATATATAATATATATATATAATAATATTATAATATATATATACATATATTAATTATATATATAGTATTAAAATTGTAAGGAATGTTAATAATTAATATATAATAGAATTATAATAATATTATATTAATAATATTTATATTAAATATAATAAAATATATATATATATATTATATATTATTAATATATATATATATATAGTATTATATATTATATATTAATATATAATATTATATAATTATATATATAATATAATATTATATATACATATATATTATATATATTATATATATAAATAGTATATATAAGATCAATGTAGGAATCAGATATGGAGATTCAAAAGTATTATTATATAATAATCAGTTTACTAGACAGCTTTAGATTTTAAATTATGTCCAAAGAATGAAAGTTATTTGTTCTTGGCTTAAATTTCCACTTACCAAATTACGTGATAATAAATTATGGTTTCTTTTTATTTAGTCATGATAGAAAAAATTAAATAGGATTTGGATATATATAATATGTTGGATAAAGAATGGAATTATTGAAAAGTCAGTGGAAATGATTTGTGTTCAAAGAAGATTTGATGTTTCGTAGCGGTCAGGACAAATGAATGAATTTTCTTCGCATGGTTATTAAGAAGCGACAGTCAGCTAATGCTCGTCCTCTGCTATGTAGTGATACTCGATCCAGCGTTACGAATCTTATCCGTCATAATCAAATCCTATAACATATATATACTAATACGTGAACGAGTTTTGAGTTTTAATGAAGTAAGATGCTAGTTCTGATGAAAAGGTCACTCGAAAAAACCCACCTGAGAGAATGGTTAACTCGAGTGACTGGGCGTCGGAAATCATTGAGCTTAGAGAAATGGTTTTTCTGGAGATGCTCAGGAGAAGGAGTAGAGTGCTGTCGCAACAGGAGAAGAAGAAGATGCCTTCCATGATAAGCTCCTATAAGCCTCGACATATGTGAAGGAGGTCTCGAAACGTCACCTTCCTCGAGTAGTTCACTATGATTTTAATATTAGCGATTAGATATTATAAGCATTAAATACTTACTTTCTCTGGTAAACAATAAATAGCATCCTTTCCCTATAATATGTGACTAGTGACTCACTCACTCGAATAATGATCCTGTATTAGTACTAAGATATCGACTCAATTTACAAACATTTTTTATAAAGAATAATCCCTTAAATATTTATATTAAACTATAAAATATTTTAAGAAAATGTAATTTTCATATTACCCGATATACAAATTATAATGCTAGATGTACAATAAATAATTATAATAAATTAATAACTTAATTATAATTAATTTATATATTGTACAGCTTGTAATCATCTTTTATAATCTCAACTTATAAGATCGATGATTATTCAATAATAGAAATTCAATTGACCATTTAGAGTCTGATAAATATACTCCTTGTGAAGTCACTCAAGTAACATTTACCCTACAGTACATAATAATATAATTAGATATGATAGCTCATATATATTGCCGTTCGGCATTATACTCAGTAGTTTATATTTTAATTATTTAATTAGATTAGTAACTAGACAAATGGCAAAAAGTTATGATAATAAATAGACTATAATTTTCCTATATTTATTAAATTACAATCAACGACACTACTACCAGCATGAGTCTTACAACAACACTTATAATAATTGTAAGATACTCTGTTGATATCGCTTGCACCTGGAAATAAAATGTTTGGTAAATCATACCATATCAGCAACCTTGAAAGCTTCCAAATTTTTTTTTAATTTGTCAGTTTAGCTATATATATATATATATATATATATATTATAATAGATATTATTATAATATATATATATATATTATATAATTTAGTGATATATATACTACATAATATATATATATATTATATATATTAATAATATATCAACATATAATTAATAAGATATAATATATATATATATATATATTCTGTATATAATAAATAATTGACGACAATCGGCAAAGAGAATTATGATAAAACAGATAATATGTATATATATATTATATATATATATATATTATATATAATATATATATAATATATATATAATATAATTATATATATATATATTTATAATATTATAAAACTTTTAATTTGCCATTTAAATTTATTTTTAATTTAATTATATATTATAATATTTAATTAATATATATATATATATAATATATATTATATATATATTATATAATATAATATATATTATAATTTGTTTTGATAGGAAATATCATTTTACACCTTCCAAACGCATACCAGTTTGTGACTAATTTTCGAATAGTGTAACATGAGTAATGCATTTATTTTTTTATGGATCACTCACCATTAGTTACAAAATAAAGAGTTTTTAAATTTTCTATGTTACCAAGAAAGAAATGCTTATAAATATTATTAAAACCACCGGAAATAAAAATATAATAATAATTAAAAACATAAAATTGCGTTGTCATTTACATCTTATCGCTATCCAAAACTTAATTGTAATACTTCACCAAACTTTCCTAACGGCCAGGCCCCCAGGATAGAGAATCCATACAATATGATTAGGTTTCAATGTTTCATTTGAATAATGAGGTGAACTTGTTAATCAACTATTTAGAAAGATCTACCATATGTGTGAATCTCATCTCATGAATGCCTTCAAACCTTTCTTCAATTGAGAGAAATTAGTATCTAATCAACTGTTTAGATTTTAATATCAAAGACTAACCTAAAATGAAACTCCGTAGAGTCGTTTATTATTAGAGTAGTCCAAGTATAGTACTGTTAATACGCATAAATTACACTGTTTGACGTGTATCTGACTCTGAAGATAGAAAGATTCAATCAAAAATAATACTTAACTATATTTAAAGAGATATATTTAAATATATTGCAATAAATTAGATTTGTGCCATCACGCCAGGATATAATATAAAAGATTTTATATTAAAAATAAAAATAAACTAAAAAATACAATAATATATACCTCATATATTACTATATTTACCAATATTTATGCAAGCGTATATATGTAAAGGGAAAGATCTAATATTATATATATATTAAAATAAAAACATAATATATATTTATATATATAATATAATATTTTAAATAATAAATTATAAATTTAATATTAGATTTGCTACTATTGTCAGCCAACTAATTAACCACGAGCCGTCACTACGATATATAATATATTATATATTAATAATATATATATATATATATATATAAATATATATAATATACTATTATATTAATAATATATATATATATAATATATATATTATATATATATATATATATATATTTATATTGAGAAAATTAGTGTAAATTAAATCAAAATAAAATTATAAATATATTAGAATAAATAAATTATTATTATATAAGACACGAATTCGACTTTGAAGCTAATAGCAAAGAAAATAAGCTATCAAAAACCAAATTTATATGAAATCGTAAAAAATGCAATGTTTTATTTAGTGCGCATGTATAAAACCAATCAGCTGTTCGCTTAGAGCCCGTCGTTTTCTATCAATATGCAATCATTGAAGACCTTGCATATAGATAGTATAACTATAATATAAATATATTTATTTAAATTTCAGCTTAAATTTATTAAATACTCATTTATTCAATAAAATAATAAATTATAAAGTTTAAGGTAATATATATTTTAATTAAAACATTAAAATACTTGATACAAACTGTCACATAAATAGTATTAAATACAAAAACTTTGTATCACTGAACTCAATTCCTTGGGAAGGCAGATATAACCATAAATGCATAAAAAATCGGTTCTAGCATACTATACACTAAAAAATGGATTCCAGATAAACATCACTAGAAATATGAAAATAATTTACACCATAAAACTAACATTATAAAAAAAAAACTCCATTATTTTAACATGTAATAAAAAATATGCAAACACGTAAGAAAAAATTATATAAACCACGTTGAAGTATTACACTTTTAAAATATAATTAGTTATAACACACAAAATGATTTAAATCACCTGACCTTTCAACCTATTGCCAATAAACCGATCAGATAAGCCACTATAACGATCTCTGTACGAGACTGTTACCACTATACCTTTATTATCAACAACATGAGAGACCTCAGAATATACTGAGAATAGCAAAAATATAAAAGGTTCAGATTATTAGCTTCTGCAGCACTTCATTTTTCGGCCATGTATCGACAGCTAAGCGCATACAATTATCAACATCCAATTGTGTAAATAAACATGCAAAACAGTAGAATAGAATTAAGATGTAATCACACGGTTTGACTAATAATACCAGGTTAAAATATCTATACTTACTATCTCACAATTTATGAAATACACAAGCATGGTATTTGCAACAGGAAAGAACATTCTTACAACGAAAAATAAAAATTAATTAGTATTTCTTAAGAAATTTGTACTCATAAGTATGCACACAACTGTGCTTCTTGAGTATGGATCATGACACACTTTTCCTCACCGTTAACAATATATTATAAATATAAATATATACTATATTAATATCAAGATTTTATTTATCATACATCATACATCATATATCATATATATAATACTATATATATATATATATATATATTAATATAATATAATATAATATATATACTATATAATTAATAATATATATCACTATTATATTATATATATATTAATATATATATATATATATATAATATTATACTATATAAATAATAATATATATATATAATAACTATATATATATATAATATACTATATAGATTATATACTATAATTAATATATATAATATAATATAATATATACTATATATATTTATATATCAGAAGACGACTCTCTCACTATCGTGCTACTAGGACAAGCAGAGTAACATTATAGAATACGATCTTAATATTTATTGCAATATTCAGTATGTTATCTGTTTATAAATATTCTCATATTTTTTAGCGAAAAGTGGTCAAATAAAATGATAAATTAATTATATTATGCAAATTATAACGAAAAAGGTAAGAAAAAGACCTTATTATATAACCTATACAAACATTCCAAATGGCAGCAGTTCATGCCCATATCGGTTGGCGGAGACGGCATCTGGGAATTTGATTTGAGATTTTTAAATAATTAAAGTTAAATATCCTGTAATACACGAAGACTACAGAAAACTCAATAACCTTTAGAAAAAGAAAACTAGTTAGAAGTGAAGAACTTATAAGATTAATATATAATATATATATACGAAATATATATATATATATATATATATATATATATATATATATATAATAATATATATATATTATATTATATATATATATATATATATTATATATTAAACTAATAATATTTATAATATAAACATTAATCGCCTACTAAGATAACATGTACAACATATAGTATATGTATATAAATATAATATATATCATCACCATATATATACCGCTCACAAGCTAACACTCACTAAGAAAACCCTACTACTTATTCATCGTTAAGACCAAATGAATCCACAAACCACTCTATAAAATACTACAAGAACAACTCAACCCAACACAACTAAGCCAATACACAATAAAGCAGCCCATGAACAAATACGAAACAATAATATACACACCTCCAAATTAACTACCAGCTCACAGCAAAAACCCAATAACCACCTCTAATACTTATTATCAATAATATAAAATAATCCTCATTAAAGTTGTAAATGTAATAAACTCATAAAAACTAATAATACACATACTTAATAATATAATAAAACAACCACAAACCAGAGTCACCTATATAAAGATATAAAGGTATAAAGATAAAATAAATACAAAGACACTCATATCTCAAAATACTAATTCATAGTAACTGTATTAAAGATACATGCAGTAGAGCAGGACGCATGAGCCATAATTGCAATACATACTATAGTAAAGGATACCTATAGAGCAGTATAATCTTCTGTGTGATAACAGACCTATCTTTATCACGTTGAACTTCCGTTCACCTTCTATTCGAGCAAATATGTCAATGGCTATCTATGCTAAAATTTGTTAGAATGGTGAATGTGTCACTCTCTCACTCCAGAAAATCAGCTTAACACTTATTCACACCGTATACGTATCAAGATCGAGTACTATCGACTCACACCACTCCATCTTAATAGAATAATTCAGGAAGAAAGAAACTCACCAAATACTCTTCATTCAGAAATCTTACCCGGCAAGAGTCGAATAAACTTTCAAGGATATAAAATAAGGCTTTGCAGACTATCGTAAATTATTCTAGATAACAAGTTAGCCGCTTAACTCAGAAGAGTCTAGCACAAGTTATCGTGAAAAAAATACGCACTGGTAAAAAGGCTGTCGACTGTACTAAATTCTACCTACAAAGTGTAATTCATCAACTAAATAGGTACTTTGATGTATACAACTTTACTTGTGTTACTCAATAACGTATATGGCCACCTATACTACCTATTTTACTATTTTTGAATTTATTTTAAATCCCAAAGTAACCTTAAGAGTATCAATTAACTTTTAGAATACACACACACATAAAAAGAAATGACTTATAAAGTATTTACTTATATCATAAAATAATAATAGGGCGAACTAGTGCATAACGTTGCTCTCTAAGCACAATACTTTTCTACTCTATAATCAAAGGAATCTTACCTCACGACTTTGTGTAACCTATTTCATAAAAAAGATATAGTATGTGAATACATAGAGATTGACATTATAATATACTAAATTACATAAAAATTGACAAAGGCCATATTCATATGCTAACGTAGTTGTATGAACTACAAAACATCCTATATAAAATACTCATGCATATACAAAAATAAATATATAATGATGGTGGACATAAGAAAGAAATACCACACTAACATACACTCAAGTCTACGTATTACCTATATAATAATTATAGTGATCACTAGAAGTTTATTGTCAGGTAAAGAGAAGATGTGACTCAGATAGAATACATCAACCAGACAACTATCTAATCACTCATCTCAACCCTCCAAATTCTTCAACAAGGTGAATACTGTGAGAAATAATAGCCAGATGGCTCATAAGTATAACCATATATATATTAACGCTAGAATTTATCCAATTAAGCAACATATGGTATCATTAGATAGTACACTCGTCCCCAGACGTTAATGTAATAACCTACCATTGACAATAGTGGTATGATCCTCATTTACCATATCAGAAGAACCCACCGTCCTTAGTGTCTATAGCAATCACTTTGGACAATATTCTCAGGCAACGTTATCACGATATCTATTCTCATCTGTGTAATGATAGAAACAATCAAGATGGGATGGAAGCTTCTTCTCTTCATATAGCCACTGAACAAAGAGAACTAGTCTCTACGCTATCGTAAAGTGACTTATCTTTATAGATAGTTCGGCGTGCGATGCACGGTGAGTAGGTATGACATCACGAGATGTTAGCGGAACCTGGCTCCTAAGGGAGTTTGAATAAATAGATTATATATCTCTCATGAACTATTCTTCCTAGATTGTTCTCACAGCGCACATATAGACGAATTGTCATCATACCGAATCTGTGCCGTCAGTTGATATGTTGTATAAAGAGTGGTGCGACACAAGTGCTCGCAGACCGCCGATCCTTTTTGAATAATGACAGCAATTAATGGCTAGAAAGATAATTAGTACTTACTCTGCTAGTTGGCCCATCATCGTGACGTTTTCTACTCCAGGTTCAGTGGGGATGTTGTTTGTAGCAGATATGTGAATTAATTTAAGATAATTTATCCACACATACAGTTCTTTCTATGTCATTGTATGTGCACTTCGTCCTCTCACAAAAGAAATCTCTGTTAGGTGAAACTCCTTAAATTTTTCAATACGTCGTGGTGGCATAGTTAGGTGTAATTGTATGAAACGTTCTAAACGTGATCTCGATCGGAAACCAAATACAAGACAGATAGATTTATTTGCAGATAATAAATTCCACTTTCAAAAACTGAGTCCGCGATCCGTGCATTCACAATATTGCTCCAAGAAAGGACAACGCCGGGCAATCTAACAGACTCATCTCAATCTGCAATAAAGATATAGCGTATGGACATAATATGCTTGCGTATGTAGGTGTTGTATGTTCATAAGAGGATGATTAAGGCTCTCCATTCCATTTTATGTAGATTTTCTCTTTGATCAATACAAAAGTGAAGATATTATTCAACTGCACGAAAAACGTTTCTGAGAGATAACATTACTTACAATAAATGAATGCTCCGGGAAGGCTCGCGTATTGCTATAACGATCAGATAAAAGGTAATAGTCCAACTATATTCATAGGATATATGTACAGGTTTCATAGCAAACTGAGCTCTTGGTATAGAGGAAATTTAACCATTAGCATTCGACGATGGAACTTTATGGTACCTGCCTCGGACCCAAAGAAGTTTAATTAAGTTGATTTATCAAGAGATTTCGTGTAGTAAAAGATATATGCACAGAGATTTTTGGAATCTCGGTCACCTCTCGACAGTTGAAATATGTGCCACCTCTACTGTTGAGAAGATTTTTGCTGAAAGAGGCTATCTTTTGATGTTTAATGAATAGACTTGGGTTGGTGTGTTTCTTCTTTATTCACTCTGACATTGTAAATTCGATACTCCATGAAATGCCAGAAATCAAATCTATAATTTATATTAGCGTCGTAGCACATAGACATCTGAGAGTGAGTAGATTTATATGTGATCTTCTTCTCTGTAGGTCCTTAGAGTTGAACATACTTCGCATAAAATAAAGTAATGATGAGTTTAAAAGTTTTGTAGTTCAAAACTACGTAGCAATGATAAGCCACTGCAATTATTTCTTTTATAAAATGACAAGTTAATGTTTCACAACTTAATATTATTTTATATCTATACACAGGAGACTATCTCACAAATATGCAGTATGAAGTCGGCCAATTACTCTTTATCCTACGTATGTATAACAAAACAAATGATTTAGCTTTGAATAACATCTCCTAGAGCTTCATATATAAATATAGTAACAACCACAATTTATATAGTTTTCTATTAATTTAATAATTCTATTGTTTAAATAAAGTGAAAAACAAATTTGAGCGTGGTATACTTAAAATAAAATTATCCTAAAACATATAGTCCAACGACGAGTTTATATCCATCAAGATAAAAAAAACTTTAGATACATCTAAGACAATGAGTTGTAACTACAACTCCATCTTCTCTCGTTGAAGAATAACTCATCAATATAAGCAACAGCAAGCGCAGACCAAAACTTAACTTCCTCAGAGGCGTATTACTGAACCTACTGCACTCACTAACAGACGCACTAAACTACTAGCTTTCACCCTAGCCGGCACTTAAACACACCTATTGTACTTCGAACTTACACTATCGTTACAGTCGACATAGACTCCTTATTCAACTGAAGTGATAATACATTAGCTCGCTACATTGCCAGGAGAGATTGCATGTGCAAGAGAAATCAAATCTGCAGCGTGACACTCTTCTCATTGCCACCTACCCTACAATAGGACTCTATCAGTTACACACTTAAAATAGCGTACACGCATACCTCAACAGAACGGTTAATACCACCACCAACCCCACATATACTATCTTCACTCGACTTTTATCGCAAAATTATTTGGAACTCAAGCGCAATGTTCTAGCACTAAAGTACACACACTCACACTTAAAATCATAATATTTTATCCAAAATCTATACTCGCGCTCAACAAATCGACTGACTAAGCACTCAAAAAAATACTAATACATAAACCAAAAGTATTCATTTACACACACTCAACTACGAACGTACTCTCTCACTCAGAACCACCATACATCATCAACATCATACTCTCCACTAAACTTATCACTCATACACACAAATAAACTCAGTTCTAATTTCTCTGAACAGTAGCCCTCAGACACTACCACTCACAAAGAGGTACTACATAATATATATATAATGAGCCATCACATATTACAGAGATATATAATACTCAAACAATTAATAGGAACACCATCCACTATGACCCACGAAAAAATGACACGAGTCAAAAATATGAAATTGTTTGGACACTACACTATTACTCAGCTCACCTCACTAATATATATATCGTATTCTAACATAGCCGCAACCTTAAGAGATAAAACTCATCCAAATCTATCTCTCATATAAAGCTCTCTCGCTAATATAATTAACCCTAAAAAATGCAGAACTATCTACTGAATGTGTCTCTCAATTAGGTAAACCAACAAACATCCTTTACTGACATTTTAAATATTACTTATATTTGTATTCATTTCTCTTTCTTTTATCCATTATATACATGAAATTTATTTATATATACTTATATAACTTAATATATAATTTTTATAATTCATTATATATATATGTAAATAATGTCATCACTATATTATAATATATACTCTTATTTATAGATAAATATTATATTATAATCATATATAATATGTATATAGCCTGAAATAAGGGAAGAAGTATATATATGGGAAGATGTCACTTTAGGCTAAATATAAAAAAAATAAAAATAAAATTAAATTTATTATAAAAAATTATATTTTATAATGACTTTTCAATCTTCTCTTTAACCGTACTTTTTCCTAAAGTCTAGGTATACATGCTATAATCAGTGTCAAGTGCATTACCAGTACCACTATTCACATATCTTAACCACAAACTCAATCTTAAAATTCATCACAAACTCCACGCTCTCCGACCATCGATATATGGGCATGACGCCGCTCATTTTTAATGGGCATAATGAAACTCAGTTTACTTTAATAATAGCACTGTTAACTTTCTTCACTTTATTTCGCTTATTACCATGTATTCTGACAATATAATCACAATTCATTTATTGACAACTTGTACGAAAAAACATATTGAGTAATTCTTAATTAACCTACCCAAAACATCTCGAAAACTATAAGCAACAACAAAAATTCACGTCATTCGATCTCTCTATCACATAATCTAACTCTTCAGCTGTCACTTCACCCATACTGAACAGATTAGCAACTCTGAGCTGCAGGTAGTAACCGTAGACACTCGACAACTATATATAATGTTAATAATATATATATATATATATATATGATGGAGGGGTTATATTAAGGTATCTAGATCTTAGTAAATAGTTATTGAAAGGTTAGGGTTCTGATCTATATTATAGAATTAAACTACCCACCACTTCTAAACATACCGTCACAATCAACTACATCACTCAAGTGTACAAAGCACAAGGTATAGTATAAATGTTGACACGCACAATTAAGTCGTCACAGGCGCAACTACTGGCGATCACGTATATATATATAGTAACATATACATTGATCGCAGTCAATAGTGCATACACGTACCAATATACCAACTAACCATAGCCACTACGCAACCCAAGTAACCTTAACCGAGAAGTAATCCCAAAAGCACACCAACCACCACAACCCACCACCGCAAAATAACAACCTACCCAATCAACAACACCGGGACCTATATATACCTATAATCACTAAATAATATCATAGGAATATAACCGATAAACCACTAAAACACCGCACTCACTACCAAAAAAACACATACCACCCTCATATAATATATCTACACTCTAAACTCCATCTATCACGGCCACCGGAAGCGATGCAGTCTTATCCTCAACACACGCGAATTTTCCCTCTTTCGAGTCCAAATTACTTCAACGACAACCAGCTATAGCATACCTTTGTCTACTCTCACACCAAGACGAAATATATACCACGACTATCTCCCATCTTGAATAAGCCAACAAGTGCCCTGATACCTCTACAATAAGATCGCTTACGCACTAATATTCCAGCTCTCGGCTCATTAGATCAACAAACAATGAACAAACAAAACCATAACACTCTCATTCATATCCATCCACTGTTGATTGCATGTCAAATAAATTCCACATGAGAAAATGAAGTATAACATTAGCAGAGTCAAACAAGAAGCTTCTTTCGCCGTATAAAAGTGAATGCAAAGCTAAATCTGAACCTTTATTTTGCTATTCGTTTCTGAGGTCTCATGTGTTGATAATAAGTACGTGGTAACAGTGCTCAGAACCAGAGCATCTGTTAATAGTGGCTTGTCTGTCGGTTATATTTGCAATGTTGAAAGGTCAATGTGTTTTAAATCAATTTTGTGTGTAAATATAAATTTATTTTAAAGTGTAATACCTTCACGTAGTTTAGTATTTTTTCTTAATGTGGTGCATTATTTGTTCATGTAAAATAATGAGTTTTTTTTTTATAATAGTGTTTATAAGGTGAAATTTTTTCATATTTCAATGTGTTTCTGGAATCGCATTTTAGTGTAAGTTGCAGACGATTTTTATGCATTTTGGTTTTCTGCCTTCAAAGATTGTTCCCAGGTAAAAGTTTTTGTATTTAATATTTTTCGTATTGCAGTAATTTTAAGATTCATTTAAAATATTTTTCTTAAATTAAGATTTATTATTTTAATAAAGTATTAATTAAATTTAAGCTTAAATTTGTTAAATTGATATTAGTGTAAGCAAGATAGTATCTACTCTATAGCCAAGGTTCCTTCAATGACGATGTACAAATATTTGATAGTAGTAGCACGACGTGCTCTAAGCGAACTCTCCGGAAGACTGCAGCTTTGTAGGTATTTCTTCAGTGAGTACATAGCTAGCAGCCTCCATGCCGAGCCACAAACGTAAAACATCTCAATATATTTTCGTATTACAAAAATTGCTTCAGGTGCAAATATTTTATTTCTATTTGTCTTAATTCTAACACTTTCAATCGTCGTTATATATATAATATGAAATTTTATATTATTATTTCTCAATATTTAAAATTTATTATTTGATTATTATTTTAGATTTCTCTATACACATATTAAAGAATATATATTATATATATATATTTACCTATATAATATTATAATATAAATATATTAATATTAATAATATATATATATAATTAATAATATTAATAATATATATATATATATTATATATATATATAATATTATAATATATATATTATTAATATCATAACTACATATAAATATACTATATATTATTATAAATTTATATATTATAATATATATATATTGACTCCTCCCTTTTACATTAAAGATAAATAATTTTTCCTGATATTATAACTAGTATATTATGAAGTATATATTATATTTTTTTTTTTTATTAGTTTATATTTTTATAAAATATTTTTTATTATATCCTGGCGTGTTACTTATACACACTATTTTGAGCTAATTTTATATTCTATTTTATTTATCATAAGACGTGGCCTATAGTTAACTCATATAGTTAGTGATCGGTTAAAACGTTGAACAGACAGACGTTTAAACAGTAATTAAATTTATTATAATATAAACAGTAAACTATCTTGGACTACTCTAATAATAACGAACTCGGAGTGAGTTTCATTATTATTGTGTTATCTCCTTGATTATAAACTAATCAGAGTGATTAGATGATTACGTAATTTCTCATGAGTGAAAGGTTTAGCATTCTAGGAGATCACATAATATTGTAGAATCTTTCTAACGTGATATTATAACAAGTCACCTACTTATCAATAGCAACACTGAATCACTATCTATGTTAGTATATAATATCCCTATCCTTGGGGCCTGGGCCGTGGATAAAGTTTTGTAGTGAGTATTTAACAATAAGTTTATTTGTATAAAATAGCACATTTGACACCGACAATTTTTGTTTTTAATTTTTATATTATTTTTATTCAGATATCATGATTACGGTAATATTTTAGCATTTCTGCAAGTTTTATACAAATACTTAACCTGTTCTTATATTTGACATTGGATCCATTAATAAAATATAAAAAAAATAGCATAGATGTACATCACAGCATTGCCCACATGTCTCTATTCACTGCGTTTGAAGGTATGTAATATGATATATTTCCTTCAAAAACAAATAAATAATTATATCAAATAATATATATATATAATATATTATTAATTATAAATATATATATATTATAATATATATATATATATATATAATATATAATTATATATATATAGTCACACCTATATATATATTATATAATATATATATATAATAATGAATTTTAGGATACCAAGAGTCACTTCCATTGAGATATATATATATATAATATATATATATATAATAATATATGGATTATTAACGCATTATGACAAATTTAACTAATAAACCAAAATAAGAAAAACAAGTATATATGATAGATATATATATATATATTAAATACTTATATAATATATATTATATCATAATATAATATAATAATATTATATATAATATATATTATATATTATATATATAATATTATATAAATATATTATATATATTAATATAATATATATATATATAAAAATATTGTATATATTATACTAAATAATAACTCATAGCATAATCTAAAATATTACCATTATAATATAAATTATTATATAGATATTATATATAATATTATATATAAAATATATTATATTTATTATATATATATATAATATATCATAGATCAACTATAGTATATATATTTATATATATTATACTATAAACATCTCTATTTATTATATCATATATATCATATAGATATATATATATTATAATAATAATATAAAACTAAAATAGTAATATATATATATTATAATATATATATATATTATATAATTATATATATATATATAATATATATCCATTGTCGGACTCTATATATATATATGGATCATAAATTCTGAGTAGGCAAATCAATAATATATATATTATATTTAATATATATAATATATATATATATAATATATATTATATATATATATATATTATATATATATATATTATATATATATATTATATATAATTATTAATAATATAATAATAAATATATATATATATAACATATGATATATTAATATATATATATTAATATATAATATATATTATTATTAATATAATCTTAATAACAGGTCATGGAACTTTACATTTACCAAAATATTCTATCTATTCTGGTCACCGAAACTTACTACCCCTAGAACACTCAGTAATAAAAACCATTTTTATATATACAGGCTCATAATAGTAATTTCGACGCCATGTCCATCGGAGTTATTTAAAAATCTCTACTAAGGTAGGGTTTTCGTGACTTTATTCAGCAGAACTAGCATCTTTCATTTCCATTATAAAACTCTAAAATTACTAGTTCACGTCAAGCCTTCCATAGAGATCTTGCGTTCTAGGCGGATAAGATTTCATAACGCTGGACACAAGGTAATACAAGCAAATAAGAACATAGGCACCGGTATGCATACTCACTGTCGCCCTGATAACCATAGCCGAAGAAAAATCTCTATCATTTATGTCCTGAGATCACTCAGCTCGAAATAATCATCTACTATAACCTTTCTTTGAGCACAAATCTTTACTACAACTGAAACCTCACTCCCCATAATAATTCCTTCTTTATTCCAACCACAACCACATATACAAAAACCATATTTAATTTTTCATCATTATCATCGAAGGGAAACCATATTAAAAATTATTTACCATCTTCTATATAAATTATTTTTGTCAAACCTCCATCATCTATTAAATATTAACAGCAGCGAACATTAAATTTATATAAAAATTTTGTTGCTCCTTTACTTTGAAATTTTATAAAATCTTAATTCTTGTTTTAAATTATATATATATATATATAATATATATTATATAATATATTTATTATATATATATAATATATATAATATATATATAATATATAATATATATATATATAATTATATATATATATAATAATATATAATAATATTATATAATATATATATATATATACATATATATATATTTATGCATACATAAATCAGCTTTAAGAAAAAATTTATATATATATATATAAAATATATATATATTATATAGGTAATATGATAACGTTACATTAAAAAAATTAACGAATATTATTTCAATTATCTCCGCCGATATTATATATAAATAGATAAGTAAGCTCTGTACACCTAACGATTAATAATCAGTAATTAATAATATATAATATTTAATATAAAATTAAAATAGGTGAAAAAGCTTATTTATATTACTAACTTCACTAAATATTCCACACAGAAACATATCTCTTATTATAGTAATTAATACTATAGAGAAAATAATAAAACTACATGGATCTTGCTGAAGGCAATTAGCTACTAGTATACTCATAGAAGGAGTCTGACTCAAGGGATATGAATATTATAATATCAGACTTCTAAAAATATGAGTCTAATGTAATCTATATGAGAAATTAATGATATAATTAATATAAAAGTCAATATATAGTGTATATTAAAAATCACTTTGAGATTTAGCATAAAATATTTAATATGATATTAAGTTAATTTTATTATTATTTATTATATATTATATATTTAATAATATCTGATTAATATTAACTATTATTTCTTGCTAATGTAGTGTTAATAATTTAGGTTCTTATTTCCAGACACCTGATATATTGGATAGAATGTTTGTTTAAACCGTAGACGTGCGTATACTCCCGATTTGACTTTGGTCGACTAGTGTATTTAAGTACGAAATTTTGGCCGGCCATAATTGAACCGTGTTTAGGGAAATGAGTTCTTAGTTATATTAGTAAGTTGACAGCTAGAGACTCACCTGTGTTTCACATTGTTTATCTAATACTCACTCTCACTTGCGTTGTCTATATAAATTATAAAGTTAAAGGAAAACGGGAATTTAACTGCGTAGTTATATGAGATGATAATATTTCATTGTCTTGGACAGTTTTTGATTTTATAGCTTTTTTATCATTATGATGTCCTATGATTATGGATACATTGAATTTCCCTTCCATTACTATTTAAGTATCAAATTAAAAAAAATATACATAAGTTAACGAAAAAACAGTTTAATTGATATTTTATTTTTAAGTCTTTTTTTTAACTTTAAAATATTATATAGTGTTTTTCCAAACTTGGGTTATATAGCGCGGACCACATTACCTATTTGGATAGCCATTACTGAAATATATACTAATTATAGATTACTTTTAGTATTGATAATTTTTTTTTTTTTATTTTTTTTTTTTAGACTCACAATAATTTATATTTCAGTAAATATATTTAATACATATTTAGTATATGTTTGAATGCAGTGAGTTGATTTTTTAATTCCTTAATTTACAGTTCTTTTAGATTAATTTTACTGTACTTAGCACAGGTTTGGAATATGAATCTTATAAATTTGGTCTTTAGCATTACAATTTACTGTTTTATTATTATGTCTCAACTATACTCAGAGTATTGGACGTCTGTTTCTGTCTACATTTATATTAATATATAAATTATATATTATATAATTATTTATCTGTGTGTTGTGAGTGTTAGACATGATGTGTGTACGTAATTAATTAATTGTGATATATATACATGTTGGAAAAAGGCGCGTAGGAGGTACTTTTTATTATTTATCTTATACTAAACATTACATGGCTTACACTCTAACTCTGCATCCGTGGAATACCAGCTCTTCTAACTTTAACTAACCCTAATCTTTTGCTCATTGCTCTGAGGCTCAGATGGCTAAAGAAATTTACAAATTAATTAAAAATTAGAAATGGTATGAGTCCATAATTAATAATCATATTATCATAAATTTCTGATCTGAAGTAGGTGTAGGGTAGGTAGGTAAAAGGTAGTTATTATGGGTTTGAGGCCTATGTACACATTAAATTTATATAATACTTCCTGTTAATCCTTTCTTCCTTTACTTATCTTAATATAATCTATTGTGATTCTGCTATGTAGCAACCCCCTGAGACTCAGAACGAGATTTTCAAGTGACCTAGAGGACACCTTATCTATCTTCTAAGGTTGACTGTTATATATCCTCCGCATTCCTATAATTTATAGTGGATTTCCTCAATATTGAATAAACAACATGATAAACAAAATATGGGGTCCTCTCATTACTGATTTAGGTGGGGTGCGAGCCGGAATATCATCAGATAAATTCTTCAACCTATCATGAGCAACTAATTATAAACCATACATCACAATTCCGGACGTCCCAACCATATTCCTTGAAACACATTTTGACCTTATGATTTTCATTTTCTTCTGATACATATAAATATAACACCACCTTCTGACTCTATCGGTAAATCTGAACATAACCTTATATCCATCAGTTTTAATACTTATTCTTCTCCAACAGGCTCTATCACCTGCCCTATGCCTTTTTCTAGGTACATTTGCATTGGTGAGAATATGGGGGGGGTGAGGTTGCCATTGCATCTACGCTAAACTATAATTGACGTGACTGCTTTGACTCTGAAATTCTAAAGACGATAAGGTGGGAAGGGGGCTGTAATCGTTTATTGATAGGATGATGAGAGGGTCATTCCTTCTTCGATTAAAATCTTCTCTCCTCAAAATCGTGAGGTTGCCAATTCGTGCTTGATTCTCTGACCCAATCATGCTAGAGACAGTTCCCCATAAATCGGGTGCTGGAAATTCTCGTTCTCCTATCAATCTCGCTTTAATTTCATTCAGCACAAATTTGCTGCAGGGATTATCTCTTTCGACTGAAGCAAAAACGGTATCTTCCATATAAACGAAATGTGTGAATCGTAACTGCTTATCTCCTGGGTTCTTGTCTACTAGAACTCTAAAATACATACTTGTATTAGCTTATGGGCCTAATATGACACACTCTACTACACTAGCTTCTTAAAATCATCTTTTCCTCTCTATCCCCTCTCCAACTAGAATGTTCTTCCATTGCTAATATCTGCCCATACTGAAAAAGGCCTAAAAATCTTACCTTATTGTGACCCCTCTATTTTATCTCATAACCAACCCTGGACAGATATTTACTTAGTTTACATACTCTTCCTTACCTCCTTTCTCTATTCCAGGTATGTCCTGATATATCACCTATTGCCTGTGGATACATTGTTACGATCATGCATAGATCCTGAAATTACTCCGTGAAACGTTTAGGAAGGCGGGTGGCCGGTAGATGGCATTCCTCCCCGAGTTTTGAGGTGAGAGTATGCTCCGTGCTGACCTCCCTACCCCTCCGTTCAACATATTGCTCTATATACTCCTCAGTACTGTGACATTTTCCCTCAGTGTTAGAAGCACGCATATGTCTACAAAGCTATTCGAAATAAAGGGAAAGCCGCTCTAATCCTATCTAACTATCCCCTATAGCTCTAACTTGATATATCTTCATACAGTATATTTGTCATAAGAGAAGTTAAAAATATTAACTTTCATAAGCTATATCCGTAAACTCATTCATTTGTTTCGATAGACAGGACTGCTTTCGGCGCTCGGAGTCTACTGGCGAAACTTTTCCAATCTTAACTAAGATTTATGGTTTTCTGCTCTTTGTGAGGTACTACGGGGAGATTTGCGTGTGGTGGCTGACATTCCAAAAGCATTATGACCGGGTATATATATGCACGCGCAAACTGTATCTCCAAGCTCCCTCCTTGGGTTTCCTCCTTCTCTTTTCTGCTTAATTTCTACCTAGCGATTCATATTCCTCTGATATTTTGTCTGTTCTTGGTATGGGTTACTGATTTTTCTGTTCTTCAGTGTTCTCTCTTATCTCCTACTTTATTCTGCTTTTCATTAATGATCTTCGCACCTGCACATCTAACTCTAGAGATCCACTCATATGCCGATGATTTAACCCTTTATTCTTCAACTCTAATTTCAATTCTGCTCCCTCTTTTAACTTCTAGATAACTCTCCTATCTCGTTCTCATATTTCTTCCATTCTATTTACTCGCTCTCATCTTGAAATAGATTTCCAGGTGGATTCAATCTCAACCTTGTCAAATTTAATTTCTTTAAATAGAGCCCAACTATTCATACAGATCTCCCTTCATCTAAGATACCTCTTAACTTTCCTACTCTTTCGACAGTTCTCTCGTCTCTCCTGTTGTACAAATATAAACATCCTTGGCCTTAACATAAAACTAATATAAAATGTCTTTGGAAACCTCACATCACAACGGTATGCTAGGCGGCCCTCAAGAAACTGGGATTTTCTATTTTAGGTACATATGTGGACTTTTGTTCTCTTTATCATTACTCCAGCTATATTACGATGGGGTTATCTCTATCCGCCCTTGTATGTAGTTCTGCTCTCATATCTGGAGTGCTCTGGCTTCAACCAGTTTTTGGATAGGGTCGGCAAAGCCCAAAAGGCTAACAAACTGTTCTGTACTTTCCAGTTCTCATGACCCTCTATCTTTGCGGCGGTATGTTGGTGCTTTATCTCTTAATTCTCATATAATGATAGCCGCTAGAGCGGCACAAGAACTCGAGGGAACTTCATACTCATTCACCACCACTCATTTACAACGCCTTACGTAGCACAAGGGTAAGCTGTGTCGGCACAGAGTTTGTTTTGATATTAGTAACTCAAGATTAGTTTCGTTGCTGTGCTTCCTTCTTTCCTTGCCACCTTCTGTTCTTGGAATTCTCTTCCATCTTCTGTGTTACCTAACTTCAATTTAATCTCCCTCCACTTTAAAGGTGCGTCTTTGGTCATTAGTACGTAATATTGCGTTAGATGAATTTTTGAGCGTTCAACACTTTACTCCTTGAATAGCATAGTTGCACCTGAGCGGTTATAGGTGACAACTTATATATAATAATTATATATATATATATTATATATATATATATACTATTATAATATATATATAAATATAATATATATATATTATATAATATATATATATATTATATTATATTAATATATATATATAATATATATAATAATTATATATATATATATATATAATATATATATATATTATTAATATTAATTAATATATATATTTATAATATTAATATAATATATATATATATTATTATATATATATATATATAATGTACCTCTAATACTATAGATTTCCTTATAGTCTCACATTACCCTGACTGAATGGATTATACGCTATGGAACTTCCCTCAGACAGAAACTATGACTACCATATAGCGACGTTACGACGACGAGGTGGTGTAAAACCTTATGTACCTTGTGCGAAATTCACTCTGCAGTGTACAGTGATAGAGATAAACGGGGTTTCAAAAATGCGATTATGAAGTGATAGTATTGTATTAAAACTTATTCTCATATTACATTCTCAGAATTTCATTGAACACTATACAAATAAGCAGTGAAATAAATGGAATTACTTTAATCAATGAAGCGACATCATAAAATCAGTTTCGATAACGGCATATGAAATTGAAGATGAGAAATACGAACACATAACAGACTGGATTACGTAAACCAGGTCAAATTAATCGCATCAAAGAATACAATATGGAGCAATATAAAACATAAACTTTAAATACTAATGACTTAATTAAAAAGATTTAATCAAATTGATAACCTGCAATGGTTCGTCTAAAATCTGCGAAGAATATTCTAGATAATTTATATTTTCGGTAAAGAATTCAATAGATGTGCAAGAAGCTTAACATCTTCGTTATAATTCACTTTTTCTTAATATTCTTTTACGAGATTTGGACTTGATATTTTGATATGTTATTTGGTATGCTAGGTTATATCTGAGATTCAATTCGTGTATGTTCAATGCAGTTTAAAATTTTGAAATCATGATCTCCAAAATTAGGTATTATCACAAATGATGTGTATATCATTATATATATAATCCTATCTTTTTTGAGTTGCCATAGAAGATTAAAAATAAATATTATGTGTAAAAAAATGCAAAAATATATATAAATTAATAAATAAATAAGATGATATATAAATAAAAATACCTATAAAAAAGATTTTATTAGAATATATGTTTATTTTTGTATGCACATGCGTGTATATATATATATCTCACACACAATATATAGAGATATTTCGTGAGAGCCATATAGGGTGAGAGGAGGAGGAGGGGAAAGAAAACAAATGGTGAAGAAATACGGAATATAGATATTAAAAATTTTGAAATGAAATTAACTTAGAAAATTTTTCATTCTTCGTTTAATATAAATAGTTTCAATTAAGATTATTATTGTATTAAAAGGTTAGTATTATTTGAGAGTGAGTTAAAGAAGAAGCGGAAAAATAAATGAATGATGAATAAATTGTATGTAGGTTTTGTATCGTTTAATGTTTGTTAGACATTTATATAATAATATTCCTCGGTAAAATATATTGGATTTAATGATCGTTGCAGGAAAATAAATAATGTAATAGTAAGGATATATAATATATTAAACGTTATAGTTAGTAAGGTGAAGAATGATAAACACAATAGACGTATTATAGAACGGAAATAGGATAGTGGGTTGGTTAAAATAATATTGTAAACTTAATAAATGAGATTTAATTTATGATGATGACTCTCCATCACATTTTTTTTAAACGAGATTTATAACTCTACTTTTATTCATAATATTCTCTAGCTATGATCTATTATAACTCATTCTTTATTCCAATACACGTTTATAATGACTATTTCATCCCTCTTTTGATAATCTTAAGAGCTATATTATTTATGACTTTGTACTCCTTCAAATCCTTTAATTTATTGTAATACAGTGATGTGAGTATAGATTCCTGATGGGTCGTTTATATACTTACAACATTTGTTATATATATTTAACTCTTCTTTATAACTCTATTTCTCTATCTCAATACTTTCATTATCTCATTCTGATGAACATTTATCACTAGAGTTTACCGTCTTCCCTATTGAACCAACATATAACATTTCTGGTATACCGATTATGAGTAATAACACCTCTTTGTGATATAAATAATAAATATTAAAATCATATCACAATCACGGTTTGACTAGGTGTGAATATCTACATAAGTATAAGCTTGGAATTCATTATGTTTCCATGATATTCTCAACAATTTATTCTATCAAAAATGTATAATTTTATTAAAAGATGTATACCAGGACGGATTGCGGTTCCAATACACTTCCTTATTGAAACGTCCTATACAGGTTAAGTCTATATATATATAAAGGAATGAAGAAAATTTATATATAATATATATTAATAAAAACAATAACTCATCTATTAGACGGCTTATTTCTAATATATACGTATCATTATATATAATAATCTAAATATAATTCTGAACTCCAGGTTTGTGTATTTGATTATTATGTATTGCCTCCTATTTTTATCCAGATTATCTTTGCTCTGTTTATTCTATGTACTGTTATTTAACTTTTCTATTGGCTTAAAATTCTCATCATGCTTATCATTCTGAGCGTAAAATTCGCAATTTAAGCCTCATATTGTAGACCTCTTATATTATGTGGATTTCTCTACTCTATTTATTTCTGCACCGCCTCATTAGTGAGATAAAATAATGTGTGTGGCCACTGCCTAACTCATATGATGAATACTGACTATGAGTTAAATCCTATAAAACAAACTGTTTATAATAAATAATGGTTTTTAATTTATATTGTTCTATTAATAGCCTTATTCATTAGGCATGTTTAAAGGGCCCTCGTCTCATTATTGTACAAACGATAGGAAATAGATATAAATATAGTTATTATATAATATATATAATTATTAATAATATATGAATAGCCGCTCAATATAATAATAGTTAATAAATGAACATGAAAACTATAAATAATATATAATGAGTACTAACACTTTGTATATAAAAATATCTAGTATATATAGATATGCTTACTCTATTAGAAAACAAACTCGTATTGAAAATGTATGAAAAACGTGCCCTAGAGATGAGTAGATTAATCAAATAGTAATTATAAAGACGTGTGTAAATAAATGTAGAATAAGCATGACTATTAAAAAGAATACGTAGAAGTGAAAATTTCAGAAAGTGACTTATTTACCAAATATGCTTTGTGAAATTAAGAATAATAAAAATATATAAAGTGAGTGATTAGTAACTCACTTGTGACGCTACATATTGAAGTTTTTAAATCTGAGCGCCACGACCTATTACCGACTGTATTGACATGAATAGAAAGTATTATAATGATACATTGAACTTATACGTGAATTATAACTATAAATCTAGTGACTATGATGAGTGTGGATAAGATAGCTGACACTCCGGTGATACAACTCTTGAATACTCCAAAGTCATATATCAGTGGTAATTGAGATCTATAAATAGATTATAGGATATATAGAGAACTAGGAGGCAATCACGTATCCTTACTCTCAGAGAACCGAGTGTATATTTATAATATAAAGCGTACAAGTCTCCTTAAGGTGTGTGTGTATCTGTAGTGTGAAAGTAGAAATTTCTAGTGTTGCGTATAAGCGATTTCCCTAGTGCGAAGATACTATGTGTGTACTCATCACATGCATATTTGCGAGTTTATATACAATGCGAATTTATGACTCGTTAATTAGAGTCTTACACCTCTAAGGGAGTTAATGTGCTTAGGTGCTATAAATAGGGCACCCCGTTAGCGACGCGACGAAGGTCAAAGTGAAAACTAGTCCTGTAGAAAATCACCACTCCAGCTTTAGACGAGATATGCTCGTCTCTGTAAAATTCATAACAAACTATGAATTGTATACAAGATAATAAGTGTCGAGAGTGTGTGTAGTGATCTGATAAATATAATGGCATAGACACGCAACATTCTTGAGACTGGATGTACGATGATCTACGTCCCTCTGCATCTCCCCTGGAAGGGGAGATGGACCATATGTGTCACAACCACACATAGAAATATGAAAAATATACACTAGACTACAGAAGACTGGAAACTCGGGAGAAAGGCGAGACGTGGCTGAACATGAAATAATAATTCGAGTGAGTCATCACGTAGTAGCGTAGGAATACTATTTTATAAATAATTCGGTAAGGATCTCTGTGTGCTTATCTAAAGCGTCGCGAATTATCTCCGTATAACGCGAGTGAGTCTCTCTCGCTGAAGAGTATCGATTGATATTACTGCGTCTGTCCATAGTCATGATTTTCCCCAGACCCTCGCACGGATTCTGTAAAGGTAGTCATGCGTTTTCCTAAAACATAATAAAAGACAAATAGAGAAGAAAGAAGAAAAGTAGTGCCTTACTGAGATGCTATATATGATGACAAGAAGATGAGAGTCCAGAGAAAGAGAAAGAAAGAAAGGAAGATAAAGGAGTGAGGAAGCATATGGTCCAATAGGATAGAGGTAAGGATCCGAGATCGTTAGATAATATTATCGGTATCTCCTCTCCACGAGTGCTGGGATCCCGCATCACAGGATATCAAGATGCGTGTGAACATGGTATACACACTCGCTTCTGAAAAGAAGTAAACTCAAGTCATAGAATTAAAGCACTGTGTGAATTGCAAAACAGAGAAGAAGGAAGAAGAAGAAGAAAGGAAGAAGGAGGAGGTGAGAAGGAGGAGAAAGGCCATATGAATGTTGGAAAGGAAGAGTGATAGATGTATTAGAAAGATTTATATGTGAAAGGATGAAAAATTCATTACAATATCTCGTGTTCTTAAATAAGTCTGCACCTCTGAACTGATACTGCCATTGGTAGCACCACATTAACGCCAAAAGTTGAATCTCATACAGGAGAATCGGCATTACTTTATAGGAACCCTTAATAATATATGTCCAGCTATAGTTTCATATATTAATCATTTAGTTACTGAGTTGCTTTAATAATAACATGTTCATGTTGAATTATAAACAGCAATTTAGTAAACCAAGTTGCTCGTTAATTCGGAGTCTGATTCGAATATTCCGTGAAAGAATTTATGTGGCTAGTTTTACTGTTGTCCTAGGAATTACCAGAGCTGACTGAGATAATAAAATAGGTAAGGTGCGAGCGTCGTAATATTCAAGAGCTTTGTCGCAAAATTATATAGGGTTTTAGTAACAAGATCATTAGGGACATATACCAATAAGTGCTGATTCTGTTAGACCACCCAAGTCTGAGGAGAGGGATATCCGCGTATCTCTGTAGAAGATACTGACTGAGTAATGCGATCTCGGAGTATTTATATCTCAGTACATTCACTAAACAAAGTAATGAGAGAATGCTAAAGAAGGATCATGAAATGCGAACTGGAATACAGGAGAGGAATAGTATATACTCGTATAGAAGTAGGTCGTCTGACAGCCTCAGAGCGAAACGATAAGGTGTGAATTCTCGAGAATCACGGGCATGCACCAGGGTCGCGTGCGTCTACGAGTAGCGGTGCCGCCTATATTTATTTATACTGATTTAGACTCGCTTAATGATGCCATGCGATGAATAATTGTTCACTGGTTCAATTTTATAATAATTGTGTTATTTATATGAGATTCTTCTTTTAAGCGGATTTCTTCTCAAGAGAATATAATTTGGTTTTCAGAAAGGCATCAGAACACTCGCTCAATAGAGCCACTAATAAAACAGGATATAAATAAATAACACTAGAATCACACATAGACCAATACACGAAAGACTCTCTATTGCCTTTCCATTACTGTGTCTATAAAGTATAAACACAAACTCTTACGATTAACAACAAGTGTACATACCTGCCTATAACTAGAACAATACTACTACCTACTAAATTACAGACTAAGAACCACCCCAGAACGACACTCCACCAACCTCCACCTAGACCCACCCCACAATGAACATACTCAAATATATGACCTCTATTCGCATCCTATCGACATTCACAGTCACTATTTGTACAAGCCAGCTAATCGATTCTCCAACATACAAAACAATATACACTATCTGATCGCAACATCATCACAAGAGTTACTATCTCACTAATAACCCAAACACTAAAACCTTACTTAATATCATTGCCTGACGCTGAACAGTAACAAGCTAGTCTATCTTCACGTCATAATAATAGACTCATTGATGGTCTATTAATATCTATTCTAGAATATTAGTCGAGAGCCGAAATATAATCTCCTATACACACGAGGGAAAAAGGTAAATACACCACTGCTTCTAGAACAAGAATTAAAAATGAGTTAACATATATAATAAGCATAATAAGAGCGCGAGCACTTAGCAACACAGTAATAGAATAATATACATATAGTAAAATTCTCATAAAAAGTAAACTAATATGAACTCCAGTCTCTCAAGGCATCGTATCTATAACAACAAGTAATCAATTGTGAATCGATATACTTTCTAAAAAAAAGAGACATGGAGATAATTCAATCCGTAACTTCAAACCAGTGTATCAACACATACACTGCTGCTAACGTAATAACACACTAAGACCAATCAACGATACATTTGAGCTAATAATAAAAGATGCTCTAAGCTATCAATACGTAGTACTAAAATATGCGAACTTCTCAGACTATAAACTAACAACGATAACATAAGCAACTGATCCAGAATATTTAGCTCTAGAACTATTAAGATTATAGCGTAGAGTAATACTGTACCTAAATAAAAGGACAAAAGGCGATGCACACCCGATCCTATTAACGTCCTTTTTAGCATATACGTAAACTGCATACACAGAACCAGCTTACAAGAACAAGCGACATGGATCTATCTCGAGTGAACAGTCATGAACCACCAATAATCATAGATCCCGCTTGTGACTAGCTGCATAATTTCTTCTACATTAACTGTCATGCAATGAATTATTATACGTGTCTATATGAGTTAGAGTACGACTTTTGAGGCAACCGGAGTTCTAACCTACGCTGCTCAAGAGTTAGAAATTGCTTTTGTTTTTAGCTACATTTAACCATATTTTATAAATAATCACTTAATTATTGCAGAGTAAATTGTTTGGTTGTGTTCCTACCCACGATTTTCTTATTCTATCTGAGAATGAATTACTCGAGATATCTCTCTCCACCACAATCTGAACATTAGAAGAAAAAGAAATCTGCAATCGGAAGTCATCGATTGCCTAATACAACAACATAATACATACAATAATCCTATTCATAGGTCTAATACATGCTCCGTATCTAGTATAGGAATCAATTTCACCTTTTGACGTAGATATCATAGATTTCCATCACTTCACAACAGTGAAACCAAAATGATAGGTTCCGTATGAGGGTTTGAATCAATTCACTTTTGGTGTGATCAGGTAGCACTCGCCTCATACTGCCGAACCACACAATACTTAATGTAAAGGCAACTTCAGATAAGAGAAGAATCAATTCGTATATAGCAGAATGAGAGAATCCATCAAATAACAGACACATACAAAGGTACCTAATCGACGAATAATAAACCAACGATAACATAGATCAAATAAGCTTCTAAAACCAATAACAAGGTAACTAGATTTCATATCTTTCAACCAATCAGAAGAAAGTTAACAAGAACACTATCGAAACAAAGCAAAACTGACAACCCAATCACCAGTTTCAAGATTAAGGGGATAAACTAAAATCTATACATTAATTCTCGTTAGACAACAAACAACAACAACATACAACAAACAACAAACAACAAACAACAATAAACATAACACAAAAAATAAAGTTCTTTAATATAAATCCAACCACTAATTGCTAATAAGCAAGACATTAGTAAAACATTGATGTCGTAACAAAAAATGCTTACCCAAACCAAAAACTTCAAATCTAGTTTCACGTTCTAAACCATACACAAGTATAACATCACATTTGGACTGAGAAGTTTATCCTAACCAACAAACCTCGCAAAACTGATAAGAAAGAGCGAGAACAATGAGAGACCTTCACAAGAGGATGCAGGCCGAGGAAGACAAAGGTCACAATGACACTTCTACTCAGGCCACATATGCGCTACTCAGGCATAATAATGCAAATAATAACCTATATGATAATATCACTAAAATAGTTCACTTTAAGGTTATTATAAACATTCATAAGGCTCAATATCAATATTTCTAGCTTCGTAGCACGTGCCGACCTATCATTGTAGAAATTCACAACCGATCTTAGTGAGCCATCCACTAGAGTTATTGGATACGGGCGAACGATTAGATGATTTACATTTAGAAGGTGCTAGATATGACTTATCTCTTCAGGAAGTTATTACCCTAATACCCCCTTTTCTAGCCTTATTCTACCATACAATTGGATTTCACTTACGTATCTATCGAATAACACGCGGTATTAGTGTCACTCTAGGTTATAGAGGTACGGGGAGAGTTTCGATTGTTGTGTATAAAAAGTTGCTAGGATAGCTTCATCTTCTATGAGTTATTACCCTATCCCCCTTTTCTAGCCTAAACATGGTACCATTACACGTATACAATAGAATTACACCCAGGTATTAGGTTGCCTCAACCACCCGTACTGGTTATAGTGCGTACCGAGGCAGTGTCGATTGAATGTATCATAATAGAACCTTAATGGCTTAGGAGTCAGTCTTTGCGATCTCTCATAGAAGTATTAGATATCCCTTACCACTCACCTCACCCCCTTATTATTCCTCATAGCCATGATCCTTACCAAACATATCACTATGAATAGCTCTCGAGTCTCTTCACCTGTAGAGTGTCTTGATACCATAAGGTTACTCTAGTGCGCTAACAACTGAAGTCAATAAGAGTCTCACTGACATAGGAAATAGATAATGTACTTAAAGAACACCAGATATGACATATAGGTTTGTTCCTTCTACGATATACCCCACTATCGATGCTCCTTCTAACGCGTGTGTAAACAGTACCTTGCTATATATTCGTATGTGACACGAACATTATCTGATATTATCACTCACAATAATATCGATAATAAATCGACACTGAGCTCACACTCGATTCCTCATGTATGTGTTATATAACTGATCGTGATACGATATCTGGAGTCCAGTCAACCAATAAAAAGGTGAGTTAAAAGTTATGATAAGAATATTTATCCTCCCTCACCCCCCTCTGAAGGAAGAGAGAACACTTGTATTGAACTCAATACATACAACTAATAATAGAGCAATATTTGTTGCGTGCAAAAATGTGACCAATTCCACACTAATGTTGAGCAAGATAAAAACTGCTAATGCAATATATTTTATGACATATCTATATATGTGCACACTATTTTGCCGATATCTATTTCACTATATATATTTGTTATGTTAAACGTAGGATATAAATAAAACCTCAGTTACAAATCGATCATGCCAACTTCAAAACTAATATAAGTTTTTCCGGATAATCACCTGCAGTTAGAAAAGACCTTGAATGTATGTGTCCTGGGAAGCTTGCACACGAACGCACAGTTAAGATCCAACGAACACGATGGAGCTCTACTGGCATAGTGACTAGAATGCAACTCGACAATAGCGCCAGCAAAGACTTATCTCCTTTCTCAAACCATTTCATTCTGTCCTTCTCCTATTAGCACGTCTACTCGTATGTCTACTACTACTACTATAACTAACCTTTTTTTCCTAATAATAGTAACATACACTAGAACAACATAAATCTACTCTCATGAGTCATATCACTATGCTCGGCCAATTCTATAGTTTAGTAAATTCCAATGATACAAAATATTAGAAAACGTTATTAAATCATTTATATTATAAATCTTTATATTATATAAGAATATATTATCAATTTACTACAAATAATATGATAAAAATAACTAAAATAAATCTTGCCATCATTAGTTTTATGCATTTGATTATAGTAAATAGTAATATATAATATAATAATCTCGTAAATTATAAATAAATAATATGTATTTAGTTTTTATGTATTTATATATATATTTATATATCACGCGATTAACTCTGATTGACCGAAAAATAATTATATTATTATGTACCCTCTGTGCTATAAGTCGACTCACTCGGAGAAGGGGTGAGCACTGCGCTATGAGCTCGTCATACCCACCATTATTCTTTATTACCTACACCACAATATTATAAATCAATACCGGTTGGATGCGTAATAAGCTCCTACTCTATAATTATTATATATATTAAACTCTATGTTATATTTCTCGAAGTAACAATATAATGGACTCCCATTGATTATTCAGCCTTTCAACGGAATTACACATAGATGACCTCAATAAGAATGTAAATATAGAGCAATATACTATCTATATTCTGTGAGAGGGACACCTATGTATAATTATATATAATGTGAATGTAATTAAGTACCTCAGAGCACATAGTATCGTGACTTATTATGACATCACAGTAATCTAATGTTGTGTATTACGGATAACTTGATAGATCCTCTAATCACTGTACTATAGTAAGATAGTCTCACTTATAATTAACCTCTTCTAGTGGCTCACTATAAGCGACTTCGATTACAAATCCTTATCCTACAACACTCATAAACACTAACACTCCATCACTCCTAACCATAACTTAATAGAATACACTACACCCTACAACCTACACATATACATATTCTAACAACTACCTAACTACACATCATCACATGAAACAACAACATAAAACTATGATAGCGAGACAACGCTCGAGAATATGTTCTTTGGATGCCTTCACTCAATTTCTATAGCGAATGACTCACTGAATAATCATGTGCTTGCTGTGTGAGAGCCCACTATTGACATCTCTCAAACTTTAGATAGACCTCAACTTTGATACCTCAGCTTCGTACACTATACATAACTTGGAATTCACTCCTTCCACGCTACTCCTTATGAGTCTGCGAAACTTTTGCTTTTCTCTTACACTCTCACTGTTGATGACTTCATTCTTTAATTGTCTCAAGCTTTTGATGACTTACTATATCACTGATACTATGGAAAATAGATATGTGAGGCACCGTGGTAAAGGTAATGACAGCATATGCGAAACGCGTGCAGAGGGACATATTATCATTGAGTATGAGTCTAAATGAGAAAAGTGAGTAGAAGAGAGAATGAGCAGAAGAAGATATATGAAAGAGAAGATAACGTGAAAAGAGAAGAATGCAAAGAAGAGAAGACAAAAACAAATGATAGCAAGAAGAAAGTATAGTTATAATGATCTAATATATATTTCTTATGAGTTATATCGATGTGAGTGACATTCGAATTGTAATTCTAACCAGTCTTACATGAGCATTGTGTTACTTTTTTATATATTTCACACATCAGAGATAGCATTTATCTCATATTATAAGAACCAAAGCACATGCTATAATATCTGAACACACACACAAAGTATAAAATGCGTGTTAATAGATTCAATAGATATAGAACTGCTAGATAGAGTTTAAGAGTGAGGAATTATTACAACCTTACACTTTAATGCTGATAAGAAATATTATGAGGCACTTTATTTAGTATCATGCTTTATATATACACTGCAGGTGACACTAAATGAATACTTCTAGTTGTTCTTTTCTCTGAAAAAATAGCCACTTTTTATTTTATCTCTAAATTGAGTAAAAGCATCCTACGATTAGTTATCTGTGTAGACAATCAACAGATGTTTTTGTTTTTTGAAGTATATTTATTATTTTATTACAATCTATATGATTTCTATATAGAATATATAAAAGTGAGTTCAAAATATATCTCACGAGATCAATATACAATAGATTTAGGGAACCATAAAGTCAAATAAGCGCTCATAATATGTCATATCTCATCAATACTATCGCAGACTCGCAAAGCAGCAACCAGGGGGTCACCCACCCTACCCTCAGGATACCTCTATGTTTTACTGTGATTTTTAGACTGCCTAGTTTATCTCAATAAGCCCTTTTATATATTCAACTAACAACTCATGTTAAGTATACTACCCTCATTTTATTTACAGAACTATTAAACATTTCAATCTATATAACACCATTATTAATTTTACACTCTCCTAACTAATTAACTGATATACACAGACATAATAATAATAATTTTTGACAATAAAATCAACTAAGTGAGCTGTGAATTTCATCTGAATTGAACTTTTAACAATATTATCGACTTGTATTCGACTATTATTGTTTATAATTAATGAAAAGTAAAAGTTCACCTGTAATACAGATGCATTATTTATATTAATTCCCGAAATTATTAAATACTTATATAGCTTGAAAAACTGATAATAATTATAAATTTAAATAATTAGTGTAGGCAAGCTGTATACACTGATTGAACTCAAATATTTGTGAAGATTATGATATTGGCTCGTTTAATACATCGGATGAATGAGTAAGTATTACTTTATACTTCTTTAATAGCATGATTTTAATTATCATATATATACTAAATAAAACAGTGAATGAAATGGGTAAAATAATAATTACAAAATATATCACTCACAATAATTATAAAAATTAAGCGCTGAATAGATTACCAGAATGACCCTTCTACTTGTATTTTGGATATACCACCTTTAGTCACAAGTTATATAAATATTATATTACATTACAAAGATGAGAGATTAAAATTATTCCAATTTGTTACATAAAAATGTAATTCTCTCACAACCAAATAAATCACTAAATCACAAACAAATCTAATACACCACTCTAATGTTTTTCTTAAACTATTGGTAGAACATATCAAACAAACTTTAATATTACTCATAACTCGAATAAGACCTAATAATTTCGTAATTATCCCATTATGAGTATATATTAAAGACTGCGGAGGAGAAAGGAAAGATAAGAATTGGGTTTGGTTTCATAAATAGTAGCTATTTAAAGAGAACAATATGCAGTACATTGAATTATCCTCCGACAAAACAAAAAGACAGTCGGAGTTAGAAGAAAACTAATGCACCACATCTATTTTATCGAGATAAATATTTCAGAGAGAATAAATGCAAATGTCAACAGTCAATAATTACAGGGATCCCGTGTAATGGAAATATTTCCAGAACTCTTAAGAAATTTTTGAAGAAATTATTAGATATAATATTATATAGTAGTATATATATAGAGATATTAATATGGAAATAAAGTTTAAATGGTATATGTCATTTTTAAAAAAAAAATAGATATAATTTATATATATATAGTTATATAGTAATTATTTAGGTTTTTATATATAATGGTATTATATATATATAATATATAATAAATATAATTAAACAATACAAGCAAATATTATTGATTTCAATTAGTGAGTAGTGAGAATTGAAGTTGAAATTGCTATGGATCTCTATATAAGTCTCCAAAGCTCCTATTCCTTTGGAAATAACAATAGGAATAAAAATCTCGAGATGCACCAACCCATTCTTCAGCATATTCAGGCTCTAGAGATTGCATTATATCATGCCAAATGAGGAAGTAAAAGGTATCAACATTATGTTGTCGTCAGCAAGCTTGATATTACTTCATATTATAAAGGTTGTTCCCCAATACTTCAGTGTAAATTTTGATAAAACAAAGCCAAGAGCTATAGATTGTATTAATTCGTGCTGAGAAGATGTCGACAATTGTGACAAAGAATTGCATTAATAGTTCTTCTTTTATTTTTATTCAAGGTTGTAAAAAATTTCTCATTTGTATGGTATTGCAAACAAAAGGGTAGATATAGCATTATATACGAAATGATGTGTTAGCTGAACTAAGGATTCCAGTAATTACGTACATCCTTACTTTTTAACACTATCGCAATATGAGAAAAACAACATATTTTTCTATTAATACCCCTCTCGCCTTCGTTTCTAATGGAATATTTACTATGACTCAAATGTATCGATATCACATACTCAGGCCTTTACCCATTCTTCCCACGTTGTCAATAATACGAGGATTCTTCAACAGAAAATTATAATCAAAGGTTGTGATCATGTACACTATTCGTAGCGAAACTACAGCTAGATTATGTAACGATCACCATTAGGTTTACGAGATAAATAAAAAAAGATTAACATAAAGCTATTGAGGTGTAATAACAAGTTCCTCGTATAATATATCGATTTTGGTAAAACAAAGGTTGTGGAGAGAGTGAGTGAAAGAAAGTCCATTGGTGAGTAGCTCAGTTGCAGTTAAACTCCTTTCGAAAAACTTTGTATATAAATACGGTCTCAAATCTATAGATAATTATATTTTCAACCAAATCAATAAGTAAAGTAAACAAGTTACAACAATAACCGCAATTAATTCAACTCAGAAAAGTCCAATATAATTCACGCCTATGACACCGACAGCGATATAAACATGTTTTACAGAAGGATTACCCATAAACATGTTTTCCTGTTTATATAATGATAAATTAGCTTAAATTATATTCATAAATTAATAACAATGATAAAAAATGATCTTTTGACAAAACAAATTAACAAAACACTATATATAAAAACTGAAACCAATAAACAAAATTAATAATTAATAAATAGATTGAGAATAATAATAATTAATGAGATATATGGTGCATTAATAGAATAAGTAAAATAATAATAATAATAATAATAAATAATAATAATAATAATTATAATAATAATTAATAGTAATAATAATTTAAATAATATAATAATTGTAGAAGAACAACACACCGGAATGAAGGTTATAAATTATGATAATATATATTAATTATATAGTTATCAAAATATTATATGTAAATTTATATATATATAATATACTATAAATATAATTAATATGGAATAAGTATAAATAATAATTATCTTATATATATATATGAGTAATTAAGTAATATATATAATATATTTGACATATATCTCTTACATGAGTGAGCTGCTACGAGACAATCAGATTTAAGATTTAGTCAGAGTCGTAAGTACCAGTTACACAAATGCCACAATCTTCAGTTATTAGATAATAATAAGTAATACTTTATCAATTCCTCAACTCACCATTCCACAGTAGACATACGATGACACAAGTTCTCTCCCTGACACTACCATAGTTTTGGGTCAGGATCATTCACGTAAAGGGATTCTTCAAGCTGACGAGATAAATAGTGTAATGAACCATCCTATCGAAGTGCTAAAAGAACTGATAGATTAAATGTATATTTTTCCGAATCTTTTATAGGTAACAGTTATGTGTAATAAATGCTATAACTAGCCTGCGATAAGGTATAACAACTATAATGAGCTGCAAAGAGTTGAAATATAATCTCGGTTAACGATTTTCAAGGATTTATAACGACAGAACATGTTTGTTAAATAATTTCTCTCGAACCTTCGAGCCCATAGTTATTTTATCTAGGGATATGTTGCCTCTAATGAGTAACACCGTATATGTGGGGTTGAAAATAGAGTGTGCTGTATCTTCGCGTCTTGCCATGATTCTAAGTATCCATAAAATATTCGAAGTCTAGGAAGTAATTTAGAGAAGGTTAAAGATAAATGAGTTTCTTTATCAATCTTGGGATATAATACACCCCCTACTGAATATACTAGTTTCACAACTTTTAGAAGAGCCACAGTGTGACTTAAGTGTTCAATTCACCCTTCTTCAGCTGTTTGGACATAACAAAGTAATTCGTCGGAATACATAAAAAGCCAACGTGCTGTATATATCATAAGTGAGACTACAAGTCTGAAGTAGAGATAAAAGACCGTCTTGGGCTTGTCTTTGAGCATAAGAGAAGGAGTACATCAGCATTGTTCGGAAAATGATTGATTTCCCAAATGCGAGCAATGGATCACGAATATGAGGAGAATGTGAATATATTATCAAGACGGAACATTCTAACGTAGGAATATACATCATAGGAAATAAGAACACTTGTTTAGACAAGCGAAGCACAAATCCTTCTACCAGCGTTCAGAAATCTAAGAAAACGAAATGATATGAAAGACGATGAAAACGTTTCGAGAGAAAGAAATAATTTAAATAGAGCTGAAACAAACACAGAGTCTAAGATAGAGGAAGCGAAATATATGTGTAACCAGAGATCACGGAAAAGTATTAGATAGTACAGAGCGCACAATCACGAAAGTAGGAGCACGAAATTGTAGAATACACACGGTATATTACAACACGATAAGAAAACAGACATCCGAGAGTCTTACACAAGAGTAGTAATATGATAACAATCAATAATAGATAGAATATAATAGCTTATAATGGGAAGATAGACTATACTAATATAAGGAGATAAGTAATATAAGAATAATCTAGCACGACTCTACACTTTTATATCTAGTATTAGTATTTTCTAGTATAAATATAGGGATGTATAGAATTATTACCAAAGGTTGCAAATTCTATAGTCAGTATATATATATATATAGAATTCGTTAGTAGTATATAGATTAAAATATAAGTAGATGAATATATTATCATGGTATATAACACGGTTTGATATACAATGGATAGCGTCGCAACATCATGGTAAAATAAAAGACAATACCAAAATAGACATCTACATAATAATAAGTTATCTATAACGAATACGCTCCTTCCCAACCGAGAGACACCCCATGGGTTATCAATCCAACTATGCTGATAGAATAGAACTATCCTATCGTGAGTAATCAACACCTCGAAAGGGTACGGTGAGTAAGCAGATAAGCTGTATTTTACCCTTCGAAGAGAGGATTAAATGTCACCTGCCCTACGGGACTTGAGGTAATAACTCACATAATAAGTCCTGCTTACACGCCCCACCTTTCAATAGATCGAGTAAATGTGATACCCCATTAGGATATCATATACAATTACTAGCATAGATGGGTGAAACTCCTGGAATAGAATAGATGTCTCTTACGGGTGGAAGAGGTTATTCTATTTAGATGATTTATAAAGTAATGGTAGCTAGTGGTTGGGATTATACTTGTTATTTATCAAATGTGACCTATCCTATTATATGGACCAATAGTATAAGTATATATGTTGATAATGAAGCGTGTGTAATAGATTGATAAGACAAACAATAATAAAGAATAATAAATAAATAGTCATATAATATAATTACTAACTATATATAAAAAAATAAATATAAAATAACATATAATAAATATAATGATAAACATAAGTTATATAAATAAGTATATATATATACTAATAACATTACATCGATAAAATATATAAGTATGTGTACTAATATTATGTAGTAATGAGTTATATATAATAATAATATATTCTTATTATATATATATAATATGATATAATAGTAAGTTATTTATAAAGTATAATATTACTATTTATCTGTACGGTTTTCCACAGTTAAGAAATCGAGATTTTAAATATGTATGTAATGATTAATATACTTATATATTCTAATAGTAATATTAAATATATATATACATAAGTATTAGGTGTGGAGAAGTACTTTGGTATTGCTGTTTCGACTGGATGGAGGACTATCTCGTTTAGTGCTACATTTATGCCCTCGCTACTCTGTGATTGGCTGAACTGAGTCCCAGATATAACTTAAAATGTGATGATTGGTTTGAAATATTTTCCCTAATCCTCTTAGACATTGTGTTGTGTCCAAGTAAGATATTACATTATATCTATATCGTCTCGAAAGTTATGAAATCATCATCATTGATTCGTTTGTATAATTTGAAGACGTGGATTTAGAAAGGTTGTTGTCTCTGTTTACTTAAAAGTAAAGTGTCTATTTTCCCCTATGATGTATGATTTGAGCGCAACACCGTCTGTAGAATTGATCGTCGTAATTGATAAATACACCTCTATACGTGACATTTTGCATTGGAAATCAATAATCCGAAAAGTGATGTATCCTCCTTATATAACAAGAAAGCCAGACGGTTTTACCTACTTCAGATGTAGTGACCAATATGAATATAACAGACGTTTTTTTATGAGTTCCGGATAAATCGAGAGAGATTACTTGATGAGGGTATGTAAGAGCACGTCGCCAACCGCCTTATAGAAGATAAAGTTGGCAGGTGAATTGTAAGAAATCACTTGTAAGTCCACACGACTTGTTGGAGTATAAAATCGAGTTATGGGAAATAGTTATCCAGATGAGGAGGTGGCATAATCATGATGATCACAAAGAAAAACGTAGCAATAGAGCCTATCTCTAAATATATAGATAAACTGTAATATTTAGTGTGAGACATATGTGCATAGAAATATGATGGCAGAGACGCGAAGAGTAAGATATCAGATTGTTGATTAGACCTCTAAAAATTATTAGGATTGTCAGGAATGAGTTAAGGCACATCACACAGGAGAATAATATATATGGGTCTAGAGTTTGGAAACGCAAAAATGGTTGTTTAAAAGATCTCAGTGGCGTAAACAGGAAATGTTGAGAAATGACCGAGATTATTTACTGCTATGGCACTTGCAATTATGTTATTAAAGCCAAATATGTTATTATCATATTAAAAACGTGGTACCTATAAGAATCACGGGAAAGAACTAGTAATTAATCGTTTCTTAGCTTGCGCGATAGATGTTCAATACCATTATTCTCAGCTATGTAAGCATACCACAATGTAAACAGTGAATGATATTGACACTGACCCAAGATCCGATCATATACAATATATCAGTAATAAAGCGAGACGAAGAAATGCGTTGCATCGTATGCTATCTCTAGGGATGGAGGTTGGATAAGATTGATTGAAAATAAAATAAGTGAGTAATTGGAATAATCAATCAATGAAACGAAGAATAAGCTATGAGCAGTTTGTGTAAAGGGGACTTGGGATATCCGACACTACTACAATAGAAGAAAAAGAACATAGAAGTGTAAATGTCTCAGTTAAGACAGACATTTTCTCGTGAAGGAATATCAAAAGTAGAGTGATCTGGGAATGTGTACTCTTCCAGCTGATCGCACCACTCATAAGATACACAACACCAGTATAGGAAGCCTTCTGGAAGGAAACGCGAAAGGAATTAGAAAGAATGAGAAATATAAAATAAGGAATCCGCTTAGAATAATGAATAATGGAGATTGGTGCATTATCTTCCCGTAACACTGCAATGAAAAACTGGAAGAAATGCTGAAGCCAGTAGTGGAATCAGGCAAACGAAACACTTCGGATAATCTGGCATAATTATTGGACCAACACACAGTAACCAATGGGAGACGGTGATAGGTTTGAGATGAGACTTAGTAGTGATTTGGATGAATGCCAATAAGTAAAGTGAGATAATAGGTATTTATTGGGGATGAGGTTTATTAGCAAGAGAGGAGGTTAATATAAGGTAAGATAGTAAGTGATTGTAGAAAGTTAAAGAAATAGGTAATATAAATCTGGAATGTATATAGATGAAATTTACTGGTGGAAGATGATCAAGAACGAGGCGAAGGAGATCGTAATTAGATTGGATTTGGAATGTTTGTGTAATAAGCGTTAATAGTAATAGTATAGTAGAGGTATATAAGTGATTCCAAGGGATTGATGAAGGAGTAAGCTCATAATATAATGATAATAGTACCTATACTTAATATGAGTTTTCACTATTGGATGGATTCATGAAAGAAATTGATAATATAAGATGGAAGTATATTAAATGAATAGAATAATATATTTATTACTAAGTAGGAAGATATTAGTTAGGGCATTTATGTATAAGATTGAAGATATAATTATTTATTAAATTATAATATAATATTGTTTGTATTTTACTCATGTATAATTGTGAAATTAATACGAGGGTATTGTTAGTGTTGTTGAGTCGGTAAAATGGCGATCTTGTGGCTTTCTTTCCGTGACGATTTTAATTTAGAATTATATGACCATCTGTTGTTATACATACTCATTATCAGTGTCTATTTTCTGTATTCCATAGTGCTCTGAATCTTATCTGTTAACAATACATTATCTCTCACGCTCCGTCTCACAGGTCTTGGTGTAGGCAAAGAGTGAAAGGCGGAGAGAAATTAATGGACTACTGAAAGATGGAAAGAGATTCTCGATTGTAAGTGTATGTAGGGAAGATATATTGATGTTGAAAGGTTTATGTTTACTTTAGCTGTTATGCAGATTGGTGAAAAAGAGTGTCATGATCGTGATACTATAGATGAGAGCCTGATTTACTTAGTACCAAAGAGATCTACTCTGAGCACAGATAGTTGCCCAACTGAGCTAACACCCATTGGCTTCTCTAGTACACCAACTATAGCTGCCAACGCGTTTTTGTTAGAGGAACTCGATATGATTATTACGAAGGACATGTTTATTCTCAGAATCGACTGATTATTCTTTTTATCTATTTAGTTATACAGCAATAAACCATGTAAATGAGTAGAACAGTAATCGATAGGCACTGTAAGTGCCAAGAACATAAATTAGGTGTTTACTCTTTGAGGTATCATACTTTTGTGTATTATTGCTAACAGCGTGGTTTGAAGAGAATTTCATCCGTATTAATTAGACACCGTGGAGAAGACAAGTACGTAAAGGCTAGCAGCTATGTGATATCTTGATACATTGATCATGCGTGTGAATATCCAAATTGGAAACGAAGGCGAAGAGGCGGGTCCAATTAATAGAATAAATGTTGTTTTTGCTCACTCACGAATCAGTCATAAAAGTATGAGTGACGTAAATTACTTGGAATACCTTACTCAGCTAACCACATTCATACGTCACCAAAGAATAGGTTCTTCTGTTTATCATTCGACATGAGCAAAATTACAATCCTTCTCGTTAACAAACTAATAAAGAAGAAATATAAGAAAAATCTTGACTATGTCGACATACTTGACGAATTAATACATCTAGCTTATGGTTTGTTTTATAAAATTTACACTGAAGTATGGGGAAAACCTTATAATAGAATGTATAGCAGCTTGCTGACGACAACTAATTTTGATACCTTTACTTCTCTTTGGCATGAGAAAGGAAAATGCAATCTCTAGAGCCTGAATATGCTGAAGAATGAGTTAGGGTACCATCTCGACGATATTGATTCTCTATGTTATTTCAAAAGGAATAGGAGCTTTGGAGAATTATATAGAGAATGCACAGTTTCAGACTTCATTCCATGTGTTCTGCGCAAATGGTATTAATATAATAAATATATAATATATAGTACTATAATATCATTACTATATAATATAGTATTATATATATATATATATATATATATATATATAGTATATATATATTATAATATATATATATATATATATATATATATAAATATATATATTATATTAATATTATTTAAAAACTAACTGTGTTCTGTAATATTTTAAAGATATCTGATATGTAAACAACATTGTATATCTCGTAAAGTTTGATTACGTGTCGCCTCAATTTAAGAGTGACGTTATGAATATATATATATGCTGTTTCTTTTTGTTTGTATTTTCCAACTGTATTTCACTCCGCTATCTATATATACATCAGTGATTCCCGAGCCGAAATTATAATATGGTAACTATATAGTCTTATCGTAGATATATATATAAGTGTATGTCCCGGAAGGGTGCATTAATAAATATATTATGAAAAACTTGGGTGCTCACGCTGCACGTGCTCTCTCACTCCTCTCACTAAACCCTTATGTCACCAGTACTAGTTGCAAAATCTCTTTGAACAGTTCATTCCTATATATTATATATATAGTAGTGTTTATATATATCATAAGTGATATATGGTGTGATTTTAATATATATGACTATAGGAGGTTATGGTACTATGAGCTTATATATACTGAAAATTGATATATAATATATCAAATAAATAAGTTATAATTAGTTATAAATTAGAGTATATATATTGTCTATTAGTTAAATTTACTATTAAACCTTTTGTGTATTATACATAATATTGATTATAAATAATTATATTAACATATGTTATATATAAATAATGAATTTTTTCAGTAAAACTTTTTTTTATAAAGATCTTGTTTTAAAGTTTCCACTGCTGTATCTATGATTAGTGCCCAACATCATAACTCATGGGGGTTTTATGTTTATGCAAAAAATTATTATTATTATGCTGATGTTTATTGTAGCAGAGAAGTGAGATTATAAAATAAGCAGATACATGGGTAATGATGAAATGGTTTAAGTTTTAGTGAAAAAAAAAATCGATGTGTATATATATATTTTTATGTAGATAATAAGTAATGGTAAGAGTCAGGAGGTAAACAACGAGGTAATAACTGTTGAGGGTTAATGTGCTCCGTTCGTTGTATTGAGTTGCGATGGGAGACCCCCTTGTGTGCTGTTTATGCTGGTAGATATTGTGTTTACGAGCACCCTTATTGCTTTTATGGTCGTCCCTAAAAATCATTTGATCGACGTGGAAAGACTTTATATAGGAGACTTTCACTACCTTAAACAGCTAAAGTTTTTGTAAAAAGCTATTTTCAAAAAACAAATAACTTTTAAATAGAAGAAAGAGAATATTATTTTTCAGAAAAAACAATAAAAATTGATTTTTTGAAAAAAAAAATGGTTTTTCGAAAAACCATTTGTATTTACTACATGAAAAAAGTAATCTTATCCTTCAATATGAAAATTTACGTAACTTTAACTTTCTTATCTATAATACTATTATATTTGCCAACTTAATAAACAGCTGTTCTATAAAAAAAGACCTTGATTGAAATAAAAAAAGAAAGTAAAAAATGTAAGACTGTGTGTGTGTATACGAACTCTAACAAAATATACTCTTCTTCTTTCTCATTCTTCCTTATTTTTTTTCTTCTTCTTTCTTCTTCTTTATTCTTGCTTCTTCTTACTGGTCGTTCGTCTTCTTCAGTCTTGTATACTACTTGATTACTCTCCTCCTCCTTTCTGTGTGTGTCCTGTAACAAAATGAGTCATCAACGAGGACATATTAAAAAATGAGTCCATCTCGAAAGTTGAGACAACTAAAGTGTGGGAGACATTCTCAAAGCGAGAGTATTCAAAGTTTGACCAAGGGTATCAAAGCTGAGGTTATCAAAGTTAGTATAATTTATACACTCAAAGTTGAGGCATCAAAGTTGAGGATCAAAGTTGAGGCATCAATAATTTTAGGTAATACAAATATATTGAGTGATTTGTTGATCCGTGTGTGTGTGTGGTGTGTTTGTTGTTGGGTGAGTGACTCGCACTGTGATGGTTTGCTGATAGCGTTAGATGCTATGGGTGTGCATTAGGTGGTTAGGTTGTAGGTGTAGGTGTGAGGTTAGCTAGTAAATGAGCTGAGGATGACAGGGACTTAAGTTAGTGGCAGATACCTACATGACCTTATGTTAGGACAAATTAACTAACAGATTAGCAATTGCATCAGATATCTACATGTGCTCGACTTAATCTCCTCCCACTTAATCCCTCACAAACTTATGAAGAAAGTCAATTTTCAGGACCTTCCTATACCCTGTTAATCTCTCATATGAGTGCGCTGCGAGAATATCAAGGACCAATAGTGACCTCGAAGAATTTGAGTGATTATACATAAGGTGTTCAAAACATCAAAAAAGAGGTGCTAAGTGCTACCAAAGAGTGTGACTAATACGGAGGAGGTCAAAAACATTTAAGGCGGAGAACATCATACAGGTCTACTCCTTCTTCGATCTAGGAGGTTATTCTATATAAGAGCGAAGGAATAATTGAGTATTTTATGATAAGAAGGTAATTATTTGAGGTAAATGTTTTATAACAGAAGATACGAATATTATAATAGCAATGGATCATCATTTCTAAAAGTATTACGTATATATATATATAATATATATATATATCTATCATTAGAAGTATATACTGTTGTGAATTCTCTACCTTTCAGAAACTGCAGAGCCTCCGAATCATCTTGTCGACCTCGAACTAGACCATGGAGACACGTCGAGGCCCTCGAAAACGCGCCGTTGCCTTTGACGAGCAGTGTTACTCTTGGAGAAAAATCCCGAAACTCCTCCGGAGTTCAGTGCAGCTAGTCAGCGGCTGATATGACTTTGGACAAAGGCGACGAACGTGCCCATCGAAAGTGCCGTAAAATTCAGAAGCGCCAAATTTACTAGAGTACAAAGATGCTAAAAAGTGTCCAGGTTTGGCTACAAAATCTGGCTCCTGTCAGTTGCAACTCCTAACTACTCCCATCGACTCGCACTCGAGGGTTTTGCCAATCGACGCGGTGACACCGGGAATTGACTTGGGGACATCGATTACTCATATATACATAATTAAATCGATGAAAAAACCAATGATGCAAATGTTGCAGTTGCAACATTTTGCAAAGATATATCTAAGTAGCTAAACAAAGCCAAAAAGAGCTAAAAGCAATACAGTATATATACAGCATATATATATATATATATATATATATATATATATATATATATATGATATAGCAGTTATAAGTTATATATATATATATATATATATATATATTGAAATATGTTTAAATAAAGAGCATTGATATAATCAATAATAAAATGAGATAGATTAGTAGATATTAGATAAAGAGTAAAGAGACTTCACAATTTCCTCTGCTGTACCTTCACCCTTATTGTTGGATTTTTAACTCATCTATGATGACTGAGCAAAAGTGAACTCAGGTTAATATATACAGCAGAGTACAGGCAGGTGTTGTTGGTTAAGGCAGCAGCAGTTATTGCTGTATTATGCAGCGTTATTAAGGTTATTATTGCTACATATACATATGGCGTATATGCTGTTATTGATACATACATATTATGTATATACATAAGTTATTATTATTATAGCGTTATTATTATTATTACATACTGATAAATAATATATATACATATACATATTATATAGTATTGGTTAAGTTGGTTATATATACAGGTATTGGTTAGCTATTATTATTATTATTATTATATATATTATTGTTATTATTACTACATGTTATATTATTATTATTGGCTACATATATATTGTTGGTTGTTAGCCAGTTGAGTTAGTTGTTGGGCTATAGCTGGTTATTGGTTATTGTTGGGCGTTTACATGGTTATTATTATTATTATTACAGTATTTATTGATATTATTATTACATTATTGTACTTTAAAAGCACATATGTGAAGATGAATATATATCGATATATATATATATATATATATATATATATATATATATATATATATATATATATATATATATATATATATATATATATATATAACTTTAAAACAAAATTTTTTAATGTTTAAATATAAGAAAAATGAAATTTATTGAGCAAACAGAAATTAAAATGAGTTTAAATTTATATGTCTCTTTAAATTTTATATATATATATTAGTATAAGAGGTATATATATATATATATACATATATATGAGAGTATATATATATACATAAGGTTATACATATCAGAGGACCCTTGTGACCTTCGTGCTGCTTCTAGGCGCTTGACACGAGTTAACTTTTTATAGAAAAGCGATCGGATCGATTTTTACAAATTTCCTAATGTTACGATTAAATTCTCTTCCTTTTATTTTATTGCGAAAATTGATCAAATAAATGAAATTATTACATAATAAATATAAAAGATTATGCAAAATTGAACCATATATATATATAGATATAGCAGGCAAAGAAAGAGTATATATGGTAGAAAGGGTATGGTGGAGCATATATGTTATAAGTATATGGGAGGAGTACAGGAGACATATATATATATACAGGTATATATATATGGTAAATAACCGCTATTAAATAAAGCTTTAATCCATTAATAATGGTGACAGTTCAGCTCAAATCGAATAGCGGCGATCGCACGGCGTGCTTCAGAACTTAAAGTATAAAATGATTTTAATACTATGTTTATAAATAATATGTTTAAATACCCATGCATAATAAATAATAATTTTATAGCAAGAAGATAATAAAATAAATACAATAATAAAGAAATTAATGAAATGCACTTAAGAATAATAGAGAAGAAAAAGAATAACATGAAATATTATTATAGTTAGCCAGGTGGAATCAACTGGTAAATTAAAGAAACCGTTTCAAGATAGAATAACTCGTTATCTAATATAAATATATATGTTGGTCAAGGTTAAGGTTATATATATATATATATATGGAGCATATATAGTAGCAGTTATGTTGGTTGTTGGTTGTTATATATATATATATATATAAAGGTTATATATATATATATGCCATATATATATACATATTGTTAGCAGCATATGTTGTTGTTGTTGCGCAAGGTTGCTAATAAGTACTATGTATATATATAAAGTATGTTACGTAAGTGGAGTTCGAGAAGATATTATTACTGTATTACATATAATACTACATATGTTAATATTTGCTAAAGCTTGTACAGCTCAAGATGATGTTATTGGAGATGGAACAACATCGACTGTACTTTTGATTGGAGAGTTCTTAGCAGCAGAAATTACATATACGATATACATATATATTATGTTATATATTAAAAGTATTACATATTATTATTACATATTATTACTAAGGCATATAATATATATATATGATATTTGTTCTTAGTTTTTCTATTATTCATATATTTGTTATTATTATGTTTAAGACAGTTTGACATATACAAGATTTTGAAATATATTAATATTACTATTTATTCGTGGTGATTAATATCAAGATAATTAGCATATAAATACGTATATAATAATATATAAATATGCTAAAAATAGTTAGTGCAAGTATATAACGCATATTTTAAAAGTTTTCTTAACGTATATATACATACATTATATATTAAGTTATTTATTATGTATATATATTATATTAGGTTACATATATATATACAATATATTACATATATTTATATACATATAGAGGAGAGAGAGAAAGAAAGAGAGAGGAGCATTAAAAAAAGCCACTGGAGGTCGATTTATCATTACATATATATATACATATATACATATAAGTTATGCAAATAAAAACATATAAATATTCTTAAGGTATTATTAATATAATAGCATACTATGACTATGATATATACATATGGATACAGTATATATAGACATACACATATATTACTAGTTATATATGGCATGTAAGTGTATGATATTATTATACAGGGTTATTATGTATATATGAGCAAAGAAAGAAGATATATATAAAGAAAGATAAGATATATATATTTTTATATATATATATATTAGTTACATATGTATATATATATATATATTACATGTATTATTATTATTAGGTTACAAGATTATTTATAATTTCAAATTTAGTGACATATAAGCAATCACATAATCCATTGTACAATAAAAGCTAGAACTCAGTTTGAGGCAAGCTTATTATGGTAGAGTGCCAAACAAGCACTCCTGAAAGCAAATTATGTGTATTTATGTACGGTAAAATTGCCCACTCTTATATGATCACACATAACTATTTTTATTCTTTTCATGTCAATAACTTAATTTTTTTAACCAATAAGAGTCCTTTCTTCTACCGGCTATATCTGAAGCCAAAAAGGGGGAAGACGAGAGTCACGCCATGACATCAGCTGTTAACAAGTAACCAGGCGTAGCCCTGGCACATACCTAAATATTTTATTTTTATAGTTAAAATTGGAAGGTTCTATATATAATAATGTTCTTATAAGAAGATCTCTTGTAAGTGTCATTTTGATACGCTATGTTGATTCATCAGTGAAATAATAAGATATAAAAATTAGAGAGAATGGTGAAGAGATTCACAATAGTACATCGAGGCAAGTAGCCTTCTGCCCCCAGTAAATCATTCTAAAAATATGTATTTGATTCAAGTACATCACGAAAATACCGAAGGGCTTACGACCCCAGTCCTTATTTATTATACAAAATAAAAATTGTCTATTATGATCTGTGATAAACAATACAAGAAAAGAATATTAATTAAGAAAATAACATCAACCTTCCATCATATTAATTATTGTACCCGAGGGGTGAGTGATTTAATTCTATGTTTAATTAATTAATGACCTCATCATCTCGCAGTACATGTTTGGAGCCCCCAGAATCGTGACTTGCAAATATCAACCTGTCTGATAAAAAGGGTCAGATAATAATATAACGCGGTGATAATGAAAGTGGCTAGGATTATCTAAACCCAAGTGAAGAAAATATTTTTAACTAGTGTTAGGAAAGTAAGTCTTGTGGTTATATTTAATAATACTGAAAGCATATTCTTGTAACGTGAAGAAAGTTTCTTTTTATAAAAGAAAATAGAAAAAGTCGTTAATCAAAAAATAAAAAATAAAAAAAATCCTTCATAAACAGAATATCGCCGTGCCTTTTCAAAAAAAAAAAAAAGAAAGAAAAATCTTCCATCGAATTTCTACAACAACAAGGAAGCTTTGAGATGCAAAAGGGGGGTGGGTAGAGAGAAGAACTCCCCACCATTGAGATCCTCCAAAAGCACTTAAGAAAAAAGCATAGAAATTCCTCTCTTCTAGAGTATTTTTATTTAACAAAGTTATTTTTTTAAGTGCAAATTTAATCTTATAATTGTTTTGTTTTATTAAAAAGTAATTAAAATATATTATAATTCGGCAGCATAATGATGCTGTAAATAATGGAAAATCAGATAGATTGCTTTTGGTCATAGAATAATTATAAGAATCTTGTGTATATGGAAATAAACTTTTACAATGTATAAGGATGAGGGTATCCCCAATCATTCTTACTCTTATCCTCCCAAAAAATTGGGAGGGAAAGATGGTTAATATGTGAAACGAAATAAAAATGCTTGTGAAACGGACTTTTAGGAGATACCGTTATTATTCATATAATAAAAATTCCTTCTCTGAGGAAGAAAAATTGTAACTGTTTTTTTTAGGATAGTAAAATTTATTTGGTAAAAGGTGATGGCTAATGAAAATCATATTTGTAAAATGGGCCTCTTATGATGGTTAAATTAATGAAGAAATATTCCTTTTTCTAAAAAAAGACAACTGTAATATTTTTAAGAATAAGAAAATTTATATTTTAAAACATTTTTGTGAAGTCTTTAAGATCGGGTTTTAAATGCATGCCAGGAATTCCCATATTAAAAAAAATTATTGTATTTTATGTATTAAGTATGGTAATTAGATTAGGAATATCTATCTGCTTAAAATTATTTTTATAATGTTTTATGGTGCCGATTAATGATAATATATTTTTCGAATTAATTATGAAATCATATTTAAAAAAAAATTATCTGAAATAACGAGTGAAATAATATGTTCGTTCGTGATACCATAAGTGGGAGGAGCAATGTTCTCCTATAGACCTATGACGTCATCACGAGTGGGTAGGCACGAGACAAGATTCTGTTGGGTACTAAAAAAAAAAGTTGGGAGTTGTCTCTAAAAATGAGATAAAATTCTACGGAATATGTCTGCCAACTTTAAAATTTAAAAAAAAAATTATTTTTTTATAATTGAAGGCTGGGGATGCAACAGATGTACTAAGTCTAGTACTATATAATATAGTGCTTTTATAATCTTTATTGTAATAATAAAGCTAGAACTCAATTTGAGGCAAAAGCTATTATGGTAGAGTACAAACAAAGCATCTCTGAAAATTATGTGTATTTATGTACGGTAAAATTACCTACATCTTATAAGATCACACATAACTATTTTTATTCTTTTTTTATGTTACTTCAATTTGAAACAGCCAATAGAATGTCTTTCTCCTACCGGCTATATCTGAAGCCAAAAGGAGGGAAGACGGAAGTGAGGCCAAGACATCTGTGCCGTTAACAAATGTCCAGGGCTTAGCCCTGGCACACTCTAAATATATTATTTTTATATTAAAATTGAAGGTGTTATTATATAATTAATGTTCTTATAACGAAGATCTCTTGTAAGTGTCATTTTGATACGCTATGTTGATTCATCAGTGAAATATTAAGATATAAAAATTAGAGAGAATGGTGAAAGAGATCTAGCACAGTACATCGAGGCAATATAGCCCTCGCCCCTGTGCAAATCATTCTAAAAAAATATAATATTTGGATTCAAGTACTCACGAAAATGTACTCGAAGGGTCGATGACCCAGTCCTTATTTATTATACAAAATAAAAATTGTCAATTATGATCTGTGATAAACAATACAAGAAAAGAATATTAATAAAGAAAATAACATCAACCTTCCATCATATTAATTATTGTACCCGAGGTGTGATTTAATTCTGTTTAATTAATTAATGATCTCATCATCTCGCAGTGCATATATATATATATATATATATATAGTATATATATATATATATATGGTATTATATATGAAGCGGCGCACGCGAAAGCAATAATTTCGTACGATAAATGCGAAAAACGGTTAAAACACCAATCTGAGGGACCGAACCAGCGCTACTACCG